>JAODUG010042602.1:0-16827 GCA_027564795.1 Aphredoderus sayanus | reverse complement strand
GCACAACAAGGTGTGTGTTTGAAACCCGAGGACAACAGGAGGGTTAAAAGGCACATAAAACAACACAAATAAATAAAGAAAAAATTAATAAAGAAAGAAATAAACTCAGCAATGACAATTGAAAAACACATAAATCATACACAATCAGATAGCGCCTTCTATCTGCCACAAAGAGATAGTGATTTGGGTCATTTTGACCCATAGGACATCACGAGGGTTAAATTCTAATTGGAACATGGCGTGTGTTAGGTTACTTACAGATAAATGGCCATAATGGACCTATAGTTTCCTGACTGTGGCTCTCTTGCCCGCATTCCCCTGGCAATGCATAAGCCCACCAACTGCTCCAGGAAAAACTTCAAGACCGTAGTCATTATTCCGCAGCCGGGTTCTGAATGTACTGTATGTTAATGTGCTGAATATGGAGGAGGTCCGTGCTGCAAAAAACGGGGTTCACCTCTGCTGGCTGGATAATGGTTTGGAGTATGGGTATGGGTTAGGTCACTAGGATATAGCAGGGAGAACTGCTACTTGTAGACTGGAGGGCCTTATGTCAATAACATGAGCATATACTTGAATAGATCCCCATTGCATAAAAATCTGTGTCTCACGAACTGCAGCTAAACTTTTTACTTTTTTCTGAAGTATAACTTATTGACCTCAACTGCTTCTCTGGCACTTTCCATAAGTCTTAAGACGTTAACCCTCGTAATGTACTCAGAAATCTCGTATTTGGCCACACGGCGGATTTGTCTTAACATTACGAGGGTTAAGACAAAAGTACAAACATTAAAACTTAACATGCACTTTGGTGAAATGTTCTGAGTTCTGAACTGAAGAGAAAATCTATATTGTTATTACTTGAGAAATTCTATATTACACATTATGTTAATTGTTGCAGAAGACCCATTTGGCATGCAAATGTCCCAAATTACACAGCAGAGTAAAATTATATTTACTATCATGTAATGCTTTTAAGGAGTTGGTTATTTATTTATTTTACAAAATATTATGACTATTTACACAAAATGCCATTTTCTTGTTTTTCTTATAAAAATATTCAGATGTTAATGCCATTATAATGGTGATATTCTATGCAGAGCACACAGAATTAAAAGAAATTCTCAGTGGCTGAATAATTCTTGCCGTTATAGGAAAATAATTTGGTGCTCTAACCTCCATATATTAGTATTTTGGCAGCTAATGCACAATGCCTTTCCCAAACAGTTCCCAGCATGTGGTTTAGTAACTCTAGGCTTCAGCATATAAACAGAAAGTGTATTCAGAATCAATAAAAGTCTGTAGCCTATTCTGTTCTTTAAATGCATGATTGCTTTAGTGAAAACAATCAATTTCCTGCAATTGTTCCAATAATACTGCCACTGACACTATCAGGAATACTGATATTATCGCTCCTAAACAGTGCCATCGCGTCTTTATACTGTAACCCTCTGCATACACAAAGCAACATCTCTGCAGAAGTGGTATACATACAGCAATCTAGAATGCTCTTGGTTTGAGATACATCTTGGAACAAAATGCTGCACTCTCAGTCAAAGCAACACAATGTGTTCGCAGCAGCACAATTTATTACCAGGCCCCTGCTTGACTCATCCATTAGGTGGAAATAAATCCAATCAGTAGTGTGTAAATTGTTAATAGGCCTATACTGTACTGTATGAATAACAAAAAATCTAATTATTTACTGTCATGATTTTAATATAATTTGTGTTATCAAATATTCTGTAAGCACGCCCTTACATTACATCCCTTATCACAATATATCTACACCCTGAAGATGGTGTTGGTGTGTTTAATCCTCGTAATGTCCTCTGGGTAAAAATGACCCAAATCACTAGCTCTTTGTGGCAGATAGAAGGCACTAAACCTAATTCTACAGCATACACAGACATATGATGTGCACTGTTGGCACTACATGGTGTGTGTTTGAAACACAAGGACAACAGGAGGGTTAAAAGGCACAAAAAAACAACACAAATACATAAAGAGATAATTAATAAATAAATACACTCAGCGATGCTAATTGAAAAACACAAATCATACACAATCAGATGGCGCCGCCATGTGGCCAAATATGAGATTTCTGTGTACATTACGAGGGTTAAGGTGTCTTTTGCCCATTTCATCAAAGGCTTTTATATTACAAATCTACCTTGAGTGCCTTTCCTTTTTATTTATTATTATTTTTTGCAATTCTGTAAGCACAGTCAAGAAATTGTTAAATTCTGTAAGCACATTCAAGACATTATTAAAAGTTAAGCCAAAATTACAAAGTAAGTTTCCCAAAAGAATCGTTAGCAATTTACATGGTTGTGTGAGATTATCAATTCTTATAGCTTTGTTCTTGTTATATTTGTATACCTAATATATAAGCTAGCCAAAAGTGTCTACAGGAGACAACATCCTGTTGGCGCTTACCCTTGGACCATTACCCCATGTGACCACTGTACTGTAACCCCTATGTCATGTGTTTCCCATTTATGGTTGTATTTGCTTGCATTCTATTCTATTGCAGGGCTAACAAAATGCTGTCTTGTTAACAATCCCTAAAGTTAAAAAGAAATCAGCAGGATTTAAAGCATTCTCACATCGGGGTCCAGTATTATGGAACTCCCCATCAGCTGAAATTAAAGGTGCTAATACTGTTACTTCCTTTAAAATCAAACTTAAAACCTATTTATATAGTAAGGCATTTCCCTAGCAATATTTATGTTCACCCACGCTTAGGGGCTTATATGGGTATCCATTGGGCCCTTTTGAGTCGTCTTGTGTGTTTTTCGTGTTTCTGGCCTCTCTCTTTTTCTCCTTGGTGAGTGTGGTGAAGGCCATAAGCGTGGACATTGGCTAGCCATCCTCTGTCGGGGGACGACCTTCATCGGGAGGAGGAGCTGCCATGATGTTATTCGGACTACCGATGAGGGTTGCTGCTTCTCCTGTGGGCGTGTCTTCAGTGTTGGAGTGGAGTGCTATTTGCGGACTCTACGGAGGCGATTGGATGGCAGTGGCTGGGTGTCCACCAGACATGACTCCTGTATTGGAGTAGAGTGCTGTGTGGATTCCATGGATGGAGAGCAGACCAAGCTGAGGCTATGAAATCCACGGACCTGGATTGAATTTTTAAACTGTGTTTACTATATACATTTTATTAGTTATTTTTTGCGCAGTGTGATACATCACCTTAAATGTATAATTTGATCATTATTCTGCCTATCAACACCTATTGTTTCCTAACCATCCTGGAAGGGTGGATTCCTCTGTGGTCCCTTCCCAAGGTTTCTTCCCTTTTTTACCCATGAGGTTTTGATGGTAGTTTTTCCTTGCCCGGAGAGAGGAGGAAGTTCAGGGGGTGTTGTTTGTTACAATGTGAAATGCTTGATTGTGAAGCCCTTTGAGACTGTAATGTGATTAAGGGCTATACAAATAAAATTGACTTGACTTTAATTGCATACCACTCAAGAGTTTGTATCCTGATTGAGTCACCTATTGATTACCACTCAAACGTTTCTACACTCTATTTTCTTTAGTAGAGATATGCCTGTTATAAATATAACGATAGAATATGTGTGTAAACCAAAGCAGAACTTAAATTGTATACTGATAAATGTTGTTACAAATGTTGTAAACCAGTAACTGTACCCAGATTGAAGGAACTCAACCAACACTTTGAGTTTAGGAGTCAGACAGGCGAGGTCAAAAGTGTTAGATTAGCAACTACTGGTACGCAAGTCCCTCAGAGAGCGACTGAAGATTGGACCTAAAGTTGCACAAAGGTGCATGGACTTGCCTATGTGCCAACAAGGAACCAATAGGAGTTGTCTCCAGCGAAACAATGGAAGATAACCACTGTGGAGAGTGGTTTATAAGGTGGAGGCAGAGAGAAAGGGGGACTTTGCAAGGATAGGACACTTGGTGTGCTCTGTCACTCCGTTGGTTGAGTCCTCAGCTGAGAACATATTGTAACTGCTTCGTATATCACAGCGTTTCCCAGAAGAACATTTTAGTGCTCAATGGTTGCTCTTCCACATCTAAGGAGACATATGTTTGATTCTCATTTAAGCCTCATTTTAGTTTCAATGTTATCTGATCTGTTTTTCATTTGTTGCTCCTAAACTTCACTAGGAGAAATAGGTGAGAGAGCATTTAGCAGCAAGAGACATAGTTGAGACTTGAGGGAGAAACCGCGCTCATTCATTAATGGCTCATTTATTTCTTGTAAAATGTACTAGAGCTAGAATGGAGAAATATGTGAGTTATACAGTATATAAATATACATTTAATAAATGAATACATTAAATATTTGAAGGACACTATTACAAATGCTGAAACAAACAAATGAACCCTTTACTATCAATCAATCTTTATATAGCACTTTTCATACAAATTCATGTCACAAAGTGCTTCACAATACAAAATCATTAAAAACAATACTGTTGTGGCAAGTGGACGGAAAGGGCCCAAACGCACAACAGTATTGCACGACACAAGGCATTTCATTATGAAAACCAACGTACTCACAGCAACAGGACACACAATGAACCCACAAAGACAAACAAACACAAGGGCTTAAATACAAAAAGACAAGACAGACGATTGGACAGAGATAACGAGAGGCAGGTGAAACCAATAAACAATTAACATGAGGCAGGGAGCAGACACAGGGAAAACATGGACTGGGAACACTGGGGTGGACAACAAGCAAACAGGCCAAGACAAGACAAGACAGACATGGGTGACAGCAGACCTGTGACAAATAAAATATATAAAAAATTAATACACCCACTCTTTGTAACACCCATCATCTCAACCCTCCAATCACAAACATGCACCAGGGAAAAACCCAAACATCCGGAGTCCCATTCCCACCATCCCCAAAACACAAAATATCCGGGGACCCCAGACCCGCTCCCCAACCATTTCAATCTCAGTCAGAGAATGGAAAACCAAAGACACTGAAGGAATGAGCCCACACCGACATACCCCAGACCCCCAAGGATGTGCCACCAGGGGCTCATCACTGAACACAGACACAATGCAGGTGACAAAATGGAAACCCCTAGGCACTGCAGGCCAGGGCACACGCCCAACAATAATCCAGCCCACCAACCAGGCACCACCATGCCACCACCATAAGCCGAACCACGCAGACAACACCACAGAAGCACTAAATAACCCAATCCACAACACACCTCCCAGAACCTGCAATGCTCTACCATTGACCAGTAAACAGAAAGAATGGAGAAATGGTTCAAATCCTTTAAGTTTCAGTCCCTCAAAGCAGGCAAAAACGAAACCCTGGACACCCGGACTCAGCCCTCTACCCCCACCAGATACCCATCCACAGCCAGAAAAATGTAACCGACAAACATCACACAGACCAACCCGGTCCGTGCAATGCCAGTACAACACACTAACCACAAATGAGCATCCAGAGAAACAAAGAACTGAGCCCAAAAATCCAAGGCCCCGCCCCGGCCCGCCCTAAAGAACCAAAACCTTGGGGCCCCAAACCACTCCTCCATCCCCCTGCCTCCAGTCAGAAGACAAAACACTGAAGGCAATGTAGAAATGAGTCACGGACTGAATCACTCAATACCACAGTGATACTGTCAGCCAAGCCCCACCCACAGTAGCGACAAAAGTGCCACCAGTTCAGCAGGCCAGACTATGGGCGGGATGCAACCCACCCCACAATACCAGAGCGTCCAACCAGGGAAAGATAATCCACCCACCCAACCCACACAACACCAGTGTCCAATGATCCACTCCCAGAACCACATGGCCGGTGATCCGGAACACATCACTGCCAAAACCAATACGCCCAACATCCCTCGTTCTCCATGCTCTGACGAAAACAGAAGCACCAGAGAAAGAGCTCAAGATCCCAAGCCCCAGCCCTAGAAAATGGCCAAGACGAAACCCCAGATACTCAAACCCAACCCCCGCCCCATATGTCCATCCGCTGCCTAAGAACCGAAATTACAGGTGCCACCCCCACCCACTCCACACATTTTGCTGTGAGGAAACACTAGAAGCAGAGCACTGTATAAAGAATTCATAAAAAAAACATTTAAAAAATCATTTTCACAGTTACAAAACCAGACCTGCAAGAGAATGCTGTATCACATCATGACTCGCAAGCTCGCAACTGTGGGCACAAATGTCTGAAAAGTGGGTGTTGTAAACACAGCTATGAAAGTTTCGCACTTTCATTTCAAAACTTTTTTGCCAACACAAATGTAAAGATTTGCACTTTCGAACTGCAAGTTTCAACGTTTTAAAACGTTTCTGCGAACATATGCGTCCCGTTTTCAGATCACGATTTAAGGTTTCAAACTCGAACAGTGCCAAGTTTGAATCTCTAAAAATGTGTTGGCGATTCTATTCTGTTTTTCTCTCTTTGCACTTGTATTTTCGCTGCAAAGCAGTGCACAGACCGCTATCTTATTGCTGGCATTAGTCAGTCTATCCACAAGGAGTAGGTACCTTGTTGAAAGATCTTGTAGTGTGTGAACCCCTGTCGCTGATCGGTCATGTAGTGTGAATCACACAACGACTTCAAGACACCTGATGACAAGAAAGACAGTCATCTAGTGTGTGCTGCACAGCGAGCTGAAGACTTCGAAATTCTTGTAGTGTGTGCCTAGCCTACGCTTATTTACATTGGCAATGTTTAGGATTTTTTTCAGTAACATAGATGGAAAGTAGATAAATATAAGGTAAATGTATGGTATATAGGCATCGATTTTACATTTGGAAATTTGCAAAATGTGAATTGTTGATATGGTTCGTTTTGCGACCCAGACGCCTCTTCTGGTTCTGAACACAGCTGCTTCTACTGGAAGACAGATGAGTAGACAAGGGCGCCGTGGTACTTCTGCATACATCAGGCAGGGCCATGGTGCAGATCCAGTACATCATGTGGGCCAAACACCCGAGGCCCTCGGCAATGAGGACATTGCTTGTTAGGGTTACGGGGGGGTAACAGGTTAACGGTAACAGAAGGGACCTCTTGTTGTCCTCCAGGTCAAACTGACTCAATGCACTACCTCTTTGTGGTAGATAGAAGGCGCCAATTCTAATTCTACAGCTTACACAGATATATGATGTGCACTGCCGGAACAATAAGGTGTGTGTTTGAAACCTGAGGACAACAGGAGAGTTAAAAGGAGGTGTGTCATCCAAGACATCCCCAGGGCTTTCAGCATTTCCAAACGGATCTCATAAATCCCCATGGCTTTGCTGCTGTTTGATTACGTCAGTTACTTCCGCCAGAAAAAGCAATGAAGATCCCCCATCAGCCCCTAACTTTGCCTCTACCATAGAGGGCGTGTTAGTTGGGTTCAGGAGTTCCTCAAAGTGTTCCTTCCACCGCGCTATTACCGCCCCAGTTGGGGTCAACAGCGTCCTGTACACAGCTTGGATGGTTCCCTGTTTTCTCTCCTAAGGGGGCGGATGGTTTTCCAGAAGCACCTTGGTGCTGTTCGAAAGTCCTTCTCCATGTCTTCTCTGAACTTCTCCCACACCTGCTGCTTTGCCTCTTTCACGGCCGAGGCTGCAGCCCTTCGAGCCTGTCGATACCTTGCAACTGCCTCCGGAGTCCTCCAGGATAACATATCCCAGAAGGCCTCCTTCTTCAGTCGGACAGCTTCTCTGACCACTGGTATCCACCACGATATTCGAGGGTTACCGCCCCTTGAGGCACCTAAGACCTTGAGACCACAGCTCTTGCAGCTTCAGCAATGGAGGCTTTTAACATTGCCCACTCAGGTTCAATGACCCCAACCTCCACAGGGGTGCCAGAAAAGCTTAGCCAGATGTGTAAGTTGAATATCTCACAGACAGGGGCCTCCTCCAGACATTCCCAGGTCACCCTCACCACCTGCTTCAACTTATCAGGTTTGTCCAGAGTCTTCCCCCACCCTCTGAACCAACTCACCACCAGATGGTTTTATTAGAATTTCCACTATTATTATATGGCAATAAGGTTAGATATGTGCTAGTTTAGGTTACTTTATATGTACTCAGTTGCATTTTTCTAATTTTCTCTAAGCATGGCTCTGACAAAACACATTCCTTAGGTGTGTCTGGAAGTCTGGAAACTGTAATAAATTTACCTACAGTATGACAGCTCTGGTTAGGACTGGGTTATGAAATAAAATAAATGTAACATTAGTTCGGTCATTCTCAATACCAAATTCACATTATCTTAACTGTGAAGTTGTAAAGTAAAAAGGATAGTAAAAGTGTTTTCGAGCGGAAAAGAATAACAAGCATATGACTCACAAATTTGTGTAGTTTGACATTTTTCCAGCGGATTATTTAATGGTAAGAGGGCCCTTGTAGGCGCCCATTGGACCCAGGGCCCAGGGATAACTGACTTATCCCCAACCTTCCTTGTCGGTGGCCCGAACTATAGTACAGGGTAAACAATTAAATCTATGTTTTAAATAAATATCTGCGGATGTGTGGAGATGTAGAGGTTTTGTACAAAATATGTAATCGCTGGATAGTGATTACAAAATGGACATAAATTGACTTTATTCAAGATTTATGCCTAATTTAAGGACACGTTGGAGTTCAGCCTATACCTTTCAGTCATGTCAATATAAACAGCTTGGGTTCCATCACCATAAGACTGAGGCAACACGTGCCAGCAACACAGCAAGAATTCTGTACAACATGAAGCAGCATAGTCAACGTGAGGCTCATGGGCGGAACAGGCAAAGTTCTCACCACCATACAGTCAGCCGGCGCTGTAAAATGAGGGGAGTCACTTCCTGTGCTTGGATTCCTCACAACACAGCTGTTTTTCTCCCGCTTCAACTATCAATACAATACAATAAAGTGGCTAGTAGTCAGGGGATTTGTTTACACCGTTGCGTCACTTCTCTTGCCTTCCCCGCTTTCCTTCCTGATGAACACAGAGCAAACAGAGCATCAAGAAATTAGAGAGAAACATTAACAGGACTGAACACAGCATAGCAAGAAACTGTGAGAAAGCATTGCCTCTGAGCACACTCAGCCCAAGGAGATTTAAATAATAAAGAGTGGCGGGCCTCTGAACAAACAGGATAATTATGGCCTGCAGTCTGCCCGTCAGTCGGTAGACTGGCCAAACATGTGATTACTACTCAAAAGTTCTGCGGTAAGAATTAGGAAGAATAAACGTGCCATGCAGCAATGGAAGCCATGTTACAATGCCACTATATGTGGCTTGCTTTCAGCTAATCAACAGCTTCACAGCATAAACATAGTAACAATAGACACACAGTATGCCATCATGTTCAGACAGCCCATACAGAGCATCCATATATCATCATTATATCGTTCTAATGAAGTTGGTTGTGTTAGCTGCAGCGCTGTGGTAAAGTACAGTCTATTACTTCAAAATAAAAATGAATAAAAAAGAGCAAGCCATTGAATAAAGTAATGGGCTGAATCAGTTGTGACCCAAACCTTTCCACATGATTTCTGGGTCTCCGTCCAATGATACATGCACACTATTGTAATCAGTCAGTCACGTCATTCACTTATTTGCAGGTGCACTGCTGGTGCATGGAGAATCTTACCATCCTTATTCCTATAATCCACCCTTATACAGTGCAATGTAGGATGTCCTCTTCAGGGTTTGAGTTATAATCTGAGTTATGCGGGGGTTTTAGACACAGAAATAAACCATTTCGGCTTTCTGTGAGAGACTTCACTGACTCATTAAGTCATCCAACACTTTCACGCAAACTACATACACAACAAGCAGTGTTTTTTGTGGTTGTGAAACAACAGCAGTTGTACGTAAACAAAGATAGTGATCCTTTGTTTAAGCGATAATCTTAATAATAATTATTTTGTTTTGTTGTTTTGATTATATTTCTATATAGCCTAGGCCTACATACTACATACACCTTAACCCTCCAGTTGTGCTCGGGTTTCAAATGCACTACCATGTTATGCCAGCAGATGGTGCTACCTGATTGTGTAGTTCTCCTTAGTGTCAGTGTTGTGTGTATATATTTATATATTTTTTGCTTTATTTATTTATGTATTATGTATTTTTTTTGCGCCTTTTATCCATCCTGTTGTCCTCGGGATTCAAACTCACACCTTGTTGTGCCAGCAGTGCACATCATATGTCTGTGTAAGCTGTAGAATTACTATGTGACACAAAGAGGTAATGTGTTGGTTCAGCTTGAACCGGAGGACAACGGGAGGGTTAAACAGAAGGGTAAATATAAATTTGCATGCTCTCTGCAGGCATAATGAACAGTATTCTACTGCGCCTTCTAATGTTGGGGTGCAAATTCTAATGTTGCCATGGTGGTGAAGTGCAGCCATACTGTCATTCAATAGAGTAGTGTAAAACAATGATGTGTGGCAATAAATACTCTAAGTAACCTAGTAAACAAGTGTACAATAACATGATCGTGGGTGGTTTTCCTTCTATCCTCCTCAATTTGTGCAGTCACTGGTTATATATAACAAATATATTTCAATAGATTCTATATATATACACTAAATTGTAAAATGTTACAAAGCAATAGCCTACTAACCTGCAAAACCATGAACTGTATATTGTAATGTTATACATATACATATACTGTATATACTGTATGTAACCCTAGTTCTTCCACTATCCCCTCGGACTCTGCTGTGTGTTATTTGTTTTTGGTTTGATGGGGGATGATGCGTGGAGGACATGCGGGAAAGACGAGTGTTGATATGGTGGCTGATGAGCGGTGTACTTTACTCCTCAAGCATACTCCAGGTATCGTCAGGCACTTTCAGAAAATAAACAGAACTCACATCAGTATTTTTAAATATCTTAACCCTCGTGATGTACTCAGAAATCTCATATTTGGCCACACGGCAGCGCCATCTGATTGTGTATGATTTGTGTGTTTTTCAGTTGGCATTGCTGTGTGTATTTATTTATTTATTAATTATTTATTAATGTATTTGTGTTGTTTTTTGTGCCTTTTAACCCTGTTAAACCCTGTTGTCCTCTGGTTTCAAACTCACACCTTGTTGTGCCAGCAGTGCACATCATGTGTGTGTGTAAGCTGTAAAATTAGGTTTACCTTCTATCTGCCACAAAGAGCTAGTGATTTGGGTCATTGTGACCCAGAGGACATTACGAGGGTTAAAGAAGAACCGGCTTTCACTGTCTTCATCCTACTGTACATATCTTTAGCAATGTGTAATTCAACTTCAACGTAATTGTTACATTCTTACGCATTCAACAAAGGACATCATAACATCAGACATAGCATTATATCATCCACCCAATTTAACCCATTAACAGTGTTTTTACTAACTTAAAACAGAATCGTGTGGTGGCTGGCGGGAGTCTACTGCCTTCCTTCCAGAAAATAAACACAATCACAAAACAACAAATCACAAAACCAACGTGTGAGTTGAGTCGTGGGCGTCCATCAGTCCCTGTCAGTGTACAGTCTGGCTCTCTTCCATAGTCTCCATCCTCGATCGATCTTCTGCTGAATCGTCGCCAGTTCCATAATTTTCACCTGATATGACAACCTCCTAGGTAGGTGGCGGACTCTAGGTGGGTTTCTCTAGGCTTTGAACGCTTCTTAGGGAACACCAGGTGGAGTATGAACTGTGCCGACAACCTCCGGGTCTGGCCTGGGTGGATCAGGTTCAGAGGCCATACTCGACTACCCAGCTTCCTCGTCCATGTCTCCTGGTTGTTCTGCCTCCCTGTCCCCCTCCATATGTCTATCCTCGTCCACGTATTCGTGCCATCGGATCTTCAAGTGGGGATCCAGGGTGCCAAGTATGTCCATCAACATCCAGTTAAACCTCTCTGTGGTTCCATTTCCTTGCGGGTGTTAAGGACTGGTGTGTGTTTTCTGAATACCAGTGATTTTATATATACACTAAATTGTAAAATGTTACAAAGCAATCTCTTACCACCACACGCTCAAAGTTGTGGCCTTGATGGAGCCTCGCTGGGAATCCAAAATGACAGAAGTAATTCTTTCACAGCACTTTGGCCACCGTGCTAGCCTTCTGGTCTTTTGTGGGGTAGGCTTGGGTGAACTGGGAGAAATTATCCATCACTACCAGCACGTTCTCTACTCCACCCACCGATTTCTCCAATCTCAGGAAGTCGATACATACAAGCTCCATTGGGGCACTGGTGTGGATACTGACCAGGAGGGCTCGCATGCCTGCTGTCTTCCTAAGGCAACATGTCTTGAACTTTTCGCACCACGACTTTATGTCCTGAAACATTCTCGGCCAATAAAACCGCTCTCGGATTAAGTTGAATGTTTTTTCAGATCCAAAGTGCCCCAAGTCGTCATGGAGGGCCGTCTTTGCAAGCTTTTGTAGCTTTTCGGGCAGTACTAGTGGTTCCAGCACAGCAAAGTTGTTCCTGCACGGCCTTTCCTGCACTCTGCAAAACAGAAGTCCATTTTTCACCACCAACTTCCTCCACTCTTTTAAGGGAAGTGAGATTTACCCTTCAATCCTTTCACTTCGACGCGGCTTGGAGTTCAATGACTGATGTCCTATTTGGTCATAGATGGCAAGGAATCCATACCAACACCTAGGCACTGTTCCTGTTGATCTCCAATCTGACTGTCCCATGACTCCACCCCTGCTTCTGTGTCATTGGCCTTTTTTCCACTGTTTACCTGCCCTGCCGATCCCTCTGATCCTCTATTGCCCACATACTGGGGACAGGACTGAAGAGCTGCAATGACATCATGGTTCGACATCCTGGAAAGTGCATCGGCGTTAGCATTGCATAGAACTTTTCAGTCACTGCCCATTTCAGCTTGTGTGCAGGGTAGCGCGTTGCTCAAGCCTCTGCTGCCATACGCGATCACCTTCTCAGCGCCCCCTTGCACTTGAGTCAGGACGGCTCCCAGCCGTCACCAAAGTCTGCAGTAGAAAAGGCAGCTTGTAGTCCAGGTATCGTAAGATAGCAGCCGAGGTAAGTTGTGGATATACAGCTGATGTTCTGACTTAACCATACTTCTCTTGAATACAAAAAAACTGGAGTCGAGTTAACGTTTTGTGACAAGCCAATGGGGCTACAGTATAATGCAAACACCCGAGGAATATTTCCTAGGGTATGTTGTAGTTAGAAATGCATCACGGTTGTTCGTTTATGTTCATAAAAATAGCCAGGTAATAGATATTTTATTGGCAAATATGGCAGTAGCCTAGAAAATTATTGAATTGTCTCGGGATGTCTCAGTCATTTACACAAATCAATAAATACACAGAGAACACAGACCGAGCTGGGTGGGACTCCGGGATCTTAACTTGCCATATTGGTGGCACCATCTGGTCTATAAATACAACTCCACTATAAATACTCCTCAAATTAAAATATCATATACAAAATTGTTAATTAGTTTTTGTTAAATTAGTTATTTTATCATGTTTTATTTAAATTGTATAACAGTTGTATTATTATCTTTGTATGTAGTTCAGACATCACTGTAGAAGTATAAAGCAGCTCTATAGATGCATTTACGTCATGCATTTACGTCATGCATTTAGTTTCTGCCACCTCTGAATGTGGTGTGGCCCAAGGCTCTGTGTTAGGCCCTTTGCTATTAGGCCCTTTACTATTCATATATGCTTCCTCTTGGGCAGATCATAAATGGTTTTAAAGACATATCTTTTCACTGTTATGCAGATGATATCCAATTATATATTTCTTTTAGTCCTGATAGCCTTGAAACCTTGTCTCTTTTGCAAAACTGTGTGACTTCCATTAACCAATGGATGTCAGACAGTTTTCTGCACTTAATGTGATGATAATTGTTCCTGACAACATCACCCCTAAGATTAGGCAGGCAATTTGGGTTTCTATCAAGATCTGTGGTTCGCAAATGTTTTTTTCATCTAAGGAACTGTAACAGTGTTCCTGTCTCGCCGGCAGGACACTCACCAGACATTGCGTGCGCCTGGGGTTAAGTGGGGAATGGGCTTCACCTGGGGTGGTTGAGTTTAGTATTTAAGGCTGGGGTGTGGAATGTTTCGTTGTGGGTTTTTGTTGAGCGTGTGAGCCTCTATGTTAAGCATCAACGTTAACCGACTCACGTCTTCTTTTGTACTTTAAGTTAATTTGTATTAAACCTTTTTCGTGCTTACGTTCGTTTTTCGTTGCTTCTTTTCCGTTTACTGTCTGCACCCGCTCCCGGTGTGTGACAGGAACATTGCCAAACTTAGATACTTAGTTTCACAAAAGGAGATGGAAATGCTCATTCATGCATTTATTTCATCCCGTCTGGATTATTGTAATGCCTTGTGGTATACAAGGCATTGCCTTAACAAGTCCTATTTTAACCATCCACAGGTGGTTCAAAATGCAGCTGCTAGACTATTGACAGGGGCAAATAGAAGATCACATATTTATCCTGTACTTAAGCCTTTGCACTGGCTTCCCATAAGTTTTAAAGTTGATTTAAAAATGTTAGTATCGACTTACAAGGACTTGCACCGTTAAGCATCCTCATATTTTGTGGACCTTTTATCACAACAGATTTTTAGACGGGCACTGAGGTTCTCCAACCAAGCCCCTTCAGTTGTCCCTAGGACTAATTTTAAAACAAGAGGAGAACCTCTAACAAGAACCTCTAACCCTAACCCTGACCCCTAGGCTGTGGAACTCACTCCCTTTAGCCTTGGATACTTTTAAAAATCACCTCAAGACATATCTATTCAAACAAGCCTTTGAGTAATACTACGATTATTACTGCTTTCTGTATATTATTTGTATTATTATTATGTAATGTAACCTTTCTATGTTTCACTGCAAATTTCTATTTTTTTTTAATTATTGATTATGTATACTACTGTGAAGCACTTTGTGACTGCTGTCTGTGAAAGGTGCTATACAAATACATTTTACTTACTTACTATCGGTAAGTGGCGTGAAAGGGTTGTAGGAAACGTGATAGGATGATGGCAGGTAGACAACTACCAGCTCTATAACAGAATTGATTGCTGCAGGCAATGCGTCTAAGATCTTGAGTCTTGCTATAGTTATTGTATAGCTAACACAAGCCACCAACAAATTTGCAAGGAAAACTTGATGTTGAATAGGGGACAACACAGGAATCCTTTGGACTCTACTCGGCATTTTAGATCAGGCATGTTTATGCAATGTATTCAGTCTTATCTAGTCATGTGTGCTACTGGTATTTAAATGTCTGTGTCAAAAAGTTACATTACAATGTTTTAGTAAATCTGATAGACAATTAATAAATGAAATGCTATTGTTTTTGCTGAAGGCTTTACTGCTGGAAGGCTGTTAATAATGAATTATAATTAAACATGATAATTCACTTACTCACAGCTATTACTTTTACGGAAGTGATAATAACATGGAGAATATAATTACATACATTAAAACATATACATGCTATGTCACTGTGGTGTTACTGGAGGGGTATCTAAACAAAATAGTAGGTGTTTGGTGTGTGGGTGGTTAAAGGAGACCTTTTTAAAGTATTTTCTATGGCATTCACTCAAACTGCATTCAATTCATTGTAAACATAAACGCTATAAACTTTGCTCATTAGCTGCAGTGTGATTTAATCATCTGCAATGAAATCTAATTGGTACTATAATGAATTTACATTGTTCCTCAGCCTGGATGAAGGTTACGCTGAGTTTTCAAGGGCTACTTATATCCCTTGTTTACATGAAGTAATCAGTTGTGAATTATACAGTACTCATAGTTTTTCTCTAGCACATTCTTAAATGCTGCATTGGTTATTGTATTGCTTAAATTCCAGGATACAGACAGGTGTAGCCTTTTGTTTACTAGCTACAGTACATTATAGGTACAACACTTTTTTCATGCCCTTTTCCTAACCTTTGCTATAGCAATGGTTTTGAAAGGGGTGTTATGAGATGTTTTAGAGAGCCAATTTTAAAAGAAAAACAAAGTGTGGTGTGTCTGTTCACAAATTGCATCTGTACTGTACTTTTGAAGGCTGTCTTATCCTTTTGAAATCCAGTAGAGGTTTTGCATTGTTGTTTTTTTCCAACATAGTTCCAGAAATCACTTGAAATGTAACTGTGATGAGGCAAATTAATAACTTAAAAATTTTTTTATTTATAGTGTTCATTGTTATTCATTGATAGACAATTTTTTAACCACTTGTCTATAAGCAAGACTGCTGTTTCCATCTGTTCAGTAGAAGGTTCCAAATGCAGAACTTCTATTAGGCACAGTTTGACTTTGGAGTTCAGATTCCTTGTCTTTAAAATCCACCACAGGTTTCCGCCCTGCTAATTGTGCAAGATGTTAATTGGCCTGTGGATGCAATCCCCTGAATATCATTGGGGATTTCCACCCATCTCAATTCAAAAATAACAAGCAAATGGCTTTCACATTCCAATTGCCATCTGGATGGCCTTGCCCTGAAAGCATTTTCATAATTAATATAAAGTGAAGTGGAAGGTGCCTTTTTATTGAAAGTCCTGCTTGCAGCCCCGCAGCTAAATATGAAACAGAGAGTGTAAACATGAAGTGAGGTGGCATTTGAATTAGAGCATGTACCGTTCATTAAATATATAGCACTGCCCTAACAGCATTTGTTGCTGCAAACTGTCTGAATGAGAACCAAATGCCCTTTAGATTGCCAGGGCCTCAGCACACTCACACACACACACAGACACACACACTCACACACAACTGCGTCTGCAAGAACCCTATGAATTACTTAGTCTTTACGATTGATCTTTCTCCATGTTAATAGCCTATTTCCAGCCTACTGCTTCCTGTTATTTTCCTATTAATTTTATTTTTATATATAT
>JAODUG010042592.1:0-16833 GCA_027564795.1 Aphredoderus sayanus | reverse complement strand
AGGTTTAGCGCCTTCTATCTGCCACAAAGAGCTAGTGATTTGGGTCATTTTGACCCAGAGAACATTACGAGGGTTAATAAACTAAACAAGTTTTTTTTATAGCAGAGGAAGTGGCCATGTCAAACAGTTCTTGTATTGTATCTATTGATGCGGCGTTTCCTTCTTCCTCTAGATGTCCAACTGCTGTTTGGCTGTAAAGGGGACAAGCCAGGTCCTTCTCATGTTAAAGACGAACAGGATGGCATCAAGATCAGTCAGGAGGATGGAGAACAGCTTCCAGGGCCAGAGGAGGCTAATATCAAGTCCCCTATCGAGCCAGTCCCTGTCAGTAATGAAAATGATGACACACACACATCCCAGCTTTATCCAACCAAAGCTGAGGAGAAGAGCCCTTCAGCTGGACACATGGAAACAAAGGGAGTTGAGGAGGACTGTGAGGTTTCAGACGCAACCGGGACCGATCCAACAGACGGTGCTGACACTGGCGATTGGCACCAGAAAGGACGACAGAGGTCTGTTCAGAGACGTTTAGACTTCCTTCATAATATCGACGAGATGGTGTCAGACAGCGAAGATGGTTGGAGGGACGTGGAGGAAGAGGATGTCGACGGCGAGGAGGGCGTGGCTCTAGAAGACATTTATTCCGAGTCAGATATGGGTCCACAATCAGACTCTGGCATGGAGCCGTTTGGAGAGCCTTTGCTAGAGGGCGCCAAAGACGACACCATGTGGGTTCGACAGACCGCTGGCAACACTTCGGCCAGCGCGGCAGATTGCACCCTAGTGCCTGAAACGCCGGGACCAACGCACTATGCACGCCAACATATTAGTAGTTCTTTGAGCAGCTTTCTGTGTTTGTTTGACACTGTAATGTGGAAACAGATTCTAGAATGTACCACAGCTGAAGCTATCAGAACTAACACTAAACATGTTGCCGTTACCGATGACGAACTAAAAGCATTTGTGGGGTTGCTTTATATTCGAGGTATTACTGGAGGCACTTGCATGAAACTTTATGATTATTGGTCTGCTGAACTGGGCAATCAGATTTTTAAAGACACCATGTCTAGAGATCATGCGCAATGTGCGCTTTGACGATAAGCGTACCAGAGCTGAGCGCATTGCGATAAACAAATTTGCCCTGATATCTGAGATCTTTGACAAGTATGTGCACAACAGCATCGCGTGTTTTGTGCCCGGAAAGAACATAACTGTGGACGTGCAACTCCTTTCTACCAAAGCACGTTGGTGCTTCTCGCAGTACATGGCCAACAAACCAGAGAAATGTGGAATTAAGCTCTGGGTGGCAACTGATGTTGACTCAAAATACATGCTCAATGCTCTACCCTGCTTAGGTAGATATCCCTGCAGGCTGGCTTATCAGAGGTTCACTGACACTGTTATCTTGAGACTGGCAGAGCCTTTCCTTGAGAAAGGAAGAAATATCACAACAAACAATTGTCCTATATCCCTTACCTTGGCTAACAACCTATAGATCCACAAAACCACTTGAGTGGGAAAAATGTGTACAAAGAGATCACATGAGCATGAAATAATTTCTACAGTTTTAATGAAATCTGGGACAGCCACACTGATCAGTTTTCAAACAAAACCAAAGAGAAATGAATGCATCCTGAGTACGACGGACCAGATGGAGGCAGTCGACAGTGGCACATCAAAAATGATTGCCTACTATAGACAAACGAAAATGGGTGTGGCTGTTATGGACCAGATGGTAAGGCAGTATTCGGTGAAGGAGGGACACAGCGTTGGCCTGTTGCTGCGTTCTACAGCATGCTGGACTTTGCAGCAATCAACGCGCATGTCTTGTACACGCAGTGCCTGAATAAAACCGTCTCTAGAAGGAACTTCATTCTTGAGCTGGCAAAGGAGCTGTGTGCAAATCAAAGAAAAGCCAGGGTAGCATCCAAGCAGGCGACTGTCTCGCTCCATCACCCCCTTGCGGACAGAAAACGGAGAAAGTGTCAAGTCGCCAGATGCTCGGGGAAACAAAACGTTTAACATCTGCCAGACGTGCATGCGATATGTCAGTGGGACATGTACTAAACGGATACCAGATATTTGTGTTGACTGTTGACAGTGAATTTATATCGAAACGATGGGAACTACAGTTTCTAAGTAGGCGCGGCTATCGCTGCAGTTAGAATATTGAGATATTGATTTCCAGTCACATTTGTGCTAAAGCGCACGGGTACACCGCATTTTCTGTGACACGATTAAGGTGCATCTAACGCTATTGGTCTCTGCTTTAATAATTTTAGATGTGGGTTAAGCCTACTTTATAATATGTTTTGTATTTTATTTTATTTTTTAACTATAGCATTACATTATTAAAACACAGCATATGTCTAATTGACTGATTAATTCTACTACATTAAATAAAACAGTTTGTTTTGCAATTGCCCTGCTTGTTGATTCATGATTGGAGAGATAATAAATAGTATTGTCTTCATAATGCTCAAAGTACTGTAGGTTGGAATAAATTAAAGTTATTATCTTGAAATGCATGCAAATTCATATAAAGCTGAAACCCTGTTTTTATGTTGTTGTTTTTTTTTACAATACAATGAAAGTACATACATTACAGGTCGAGGTAGCAGCTGATGGAAAGTACTGAATAAAAAGAGAAACAGACAGTAAACCAGCTGAAGGTGCAGAATCAACTAAATGCTAGAAAAAAACATTTTCTGGGTTGTACTCAATTTAACCTAATTTTAAAAGATATACAAATATATTTTAATAGTATTTTAACTGTACATACAGTATAGTATTCATGCCTGCTGTGTTGTATTATAAATTGTTCACTTATACAAAATAAATATGTTTTGAACCTCTGAATATTAACATTGGGATCTGTGTATAAAATACAGTAGCCTATTTACAAATAAATATTGTTAATATATCTAAGAAATAATATACAGTATATTCAAGGCATTCACTACCCACGCTACACATTGTTGCAAACATATTGTATTGAACATTGTGAATATTGATCTTTAGCAGCTATGCATATCAGTTAACATTTCCAGCTATGTTTTGCTCTAATGCAGTGCCAGATTACATCACAATTATCAGTTACCACATGGAACAACAGAGTGATTATCTCAGAACTGATTTTGTATTCAATGAAAGAAAGACGATGTTGTTCTCAAGGTCAGGGTTTCTCTTGGGTCAACATCTTCATAGATGTATCTTTAGGTTAACAGTACCCACAGGACACATGTATTTTTCCTGCAAACATAGCAGATGTTAATGTACAAATGCACAAAACAGGTTAATGTGCAAAATAGGCTTATATGACAAGTAAATATTATGAATAAATTAATTAATTATCTTTTTTGTCATTATTAACCATACATTGACATTTCACATGGCATCTCTGTGAAAATTGGAAAAAAGTATAATTAATAAATAAGTAATTAAATAAAGAAGACATTTAAATCAATAACAGCAGCAATGTGCACAGCCAGTATTTTGCGCCTTAAAAATGATGCTTTTGAAAATGCAATATAAAAAAAGAGTGTTATGGCCTACCTGCAGAAGTTTGTGGCACACTCAGAGCTCTGCCTGCAGCTGGCACCTATAGGCTTCAGGGTATTCCAGCGCCACAGGATGTTGCGTTTAGTGCGATGGATAAGACCCATCCACTGTTCAGGCACTGGTACTGACTGGACCTGCATAACATACAGCATGTCGGGCAGAGTAGATATGTTAGAGACCTAGTTCATGTTGGCTGTAAACCACAAATGGCCAATAACACACACACACACACTATTTATCTATATATGTGTGTGTGAATGAAGCAATCAAGCAAGAGAACGGCTCCTAGGAAAGATATGGAGGGAAAGGGAGTGAGAGAAGAGATGGAGAAAATGGGAGAGAACAGAAAGTAAAGAGACAGGAGATATATGTACAAAGACGTTCAGGAGCTCACTGTATCATTCTGCATCTTACCTGAATGGCACAGACCAGAGACACCAGAATGCAAAGCAGCATAATCTTATGCTCCAGAGTCCTCATGCTGCACAAAACCTTCCAGTTCCAGATGTAGACTATAATAAAGTTCTAGTAGCAATGATCTGTTATGTTGACTCCTGCCGCTTATTATCAAGGTGCTTATGGAGATACGATGGGTTATCTGCAGGTATATTAAGCAATTGTGTTTGATAGTGGCTGAGGTGGATTTGGCCAGAAAGCAAATTGAATGTCAGTAAAACCTCGTACTGCATTAATAATGTGTTCAAAGGTTATTTGCGTTCAAATAACACTTTACCCTGGGAATTTAGTTTGATTCCACGTATGAGGAAGCTCATAGTGGGTGATTACTTGGTTCTCCAGGTTAAAACTACATCCTCACATGTAACAAGTACAAGTCAATGGAATTTGGGCTTTCACTGCTACAAATGATGACTTATTTCGTGTACTATTCTGCTTTGTGGAGCTTGAATAAATGTAGTATATGCAAAGGATGCACAATACGAGAGCCATTTCTTCAGTTAATAAGCAACAAAACATTTGTATTATATAACTATCTAAATGTGTAATATGTTTTCATGTTTACCTAAGCCTGTTGATTGTTGCCTTATTACAATGTCACACACACCTATGTGACTGTACAGCTCAGCAGTCCAGGTGATGTGAATACTATTCTGTCTGTTAATATTTGCACAGATAATAACATTTCAATGGGTCCACAGTCCGGTCTACCTCTGGTGATCTCTTCACGTCTTAATTTTAGCTTGAGAACACTATAGGTCACATGAAGAGAGCTGTTCCTCAGCAGTTGATAATTATGCATCAGTAATGTACAGACTAAGGGGAAGATAACACACATGCAATTCACGTAAATCAACAGTTTATTCATTATCAGTAGTGCAAAAACAGAGTAGTCATGTTTTAGAACCACGACCATTACTTCAGGAACAATCAGAATGAAAATATGTTTTTGTTGTACAGCACATTTACTTTCCAAATATTATTTTTTTCTTTCTCAAGGTGGTTGTGCACACATTAGGCCTCATGCAAGACCATTAGCTTAGTTTTTTCTTTACTGCTTTGTACTGTTGTCGTTAGCCGAGTTTTTACGTAAAAGGCAATTTGGATTAAATAACAGCTTTAAGAAAAACCTCCTAAATAAAGGATAATCTAAAAGGAAATGGGTGAATGCCACGTGTTCTCAAACCTCTCCAACCCTTCCAACATGACTGGATTCTTGCAGGAAGCCTGTTCCCTTTAATGTCACCAAGGACAAGATTGTGGCATTAAATGGCATTATGAGCCACGCTTGGATAGTATGGTGTGCCATGTAGTGAAGGATGGCACTGTCTGTGTTTAGAATAAATCAACAGGAGTCCTGCTTTACCCCGTGTTTGTTTACCTCTAAAATGTCATACTGACATTCAAAGCAATTTGCAATGCAAATCCAAAGCTTGCTCTTGCTGGCAACAAGCAGATATGCTAAAATCATTTTGGCAACTACATTTCATTTTCTAACCAGATTTACTTTAAAACAAAAAGATGGCACTACATTGCAAAAAGTACAAATCTGTCTCTGTAAAATAAAAACTCAAAATAAAATATTATATTCCAAACAAATATTATAGCAGTAATAATGGTAATGTCAAGTTCTTGTCAATTCAAATAAAATAAAAAAAATGAGCATACAATGTATAGGTGACTTGGCATGACTGGATTCACTGACATATACTGTAGTAGTGTGCATTATTCAAAAAATGTAATGACAAACCTGCAAAGCTTATAATATTTCATCAACAGGAAAAAGTTAGTTTTGCTGAAAGTTGAGAAGGAATGGCAGCCACTGTGGCAAGTGATCTTTTGAAGGCTTAACTCGGCAATGCCTGTAATATGTACTGCTAGTGTTGCAGCTGCAACATGTTAACAGTAATTGTATGAAATAGGGAACATTATATATAGTGCAATGATCAATTATCCCTGATTTCTGGGGCAGGATGGTTTATTGGTCTGGGAGAGACTCCCAGCCAAAAGGTCTTGGTCTCAATCTGCAACATAGACCCACATTTAAACATCCTCATGCCAAGATCCCTAGACCTTCCAGCACCTTAATATTTACACTTATACTCACAGTAAACCATCTACAAATTGACAAAACTGTAGTTTAGAGCAGTGTTTCACAAGCTATACTGTAGAGACAGGTAGGCCCAATCACACAGATTTACTGTTATCTGTGACTTGTTGATGGAATTCTTTATACCAATAGTATTTCAGGTATATTATGTTCCAGTAACAAATTCAGGGCATGAGTCAAATCTAAATCTGAATAATAATAAAAATAATAATAATAATAACAACAATAATAATAATAATAATAAATAATTATTAGTATTATAATACAGTGAATAAAATTGCTCTTTCTGCATTATTGGGATAAAAATTGAATTTAAACAATCCCAAATAAGTGGCATTTAAAGACTTAACAAAAGCCTTGTAATAAAAACCTACAAAAACATGATAAGTGGGATAACAGGTGAAATAAAAACTACGTTAATCTGACAGAGGTTAAGGTAGGAAGTAAATTGGAGCTGGTAACGCTTGACACACTGAAGCTTGGTACTGCAAGCATGATAGTATCTTCTTCTTCTACTACGCTAAGAATTCAGTAGGGGTTCACGCTCAGCAGCCGTGCTCTGAATTATAAAGAAATAAGAGCTGTCAGTTAGAGCAAATGAAACAGACACGTTCCAATACAAAATGATTCCAACTACAAATATTTCAAATATTGTTTTGGTGAAATTACAAACACGTTCAATAATCATAAATAGACAAACTTATGATATGTTCTCACCTCCGGAACTTTCTGTCGACACATCAGAAGCATGAAGACAGCCCCCAGGAGAATACCGAGACCAACTAGCATGAAGGGAATGTTTACCACCACGTTGCCCTCGGTAACAATCACCTTCAACTTCTTCACAGACTCATCATCGATGACAACGCTCTTATATATATAAAGAAAAATTTGCATTTAAAATTGGTGTATTTAAACATAATAATAATTGTTATGAACCTTTCAGAATAAATATTATATAAAAAGCTCATAAGCATACAGTACCATTGTACACCAAATATATAGAATGAAAAATATGGAGTGTATTAGTTGATCACTCATCACTATAGTTGGTTAACCCTTAACCCTGCTGTCCTCGGGTTTCATACACACTACCCTTGGTGCGCCAGCAGATGGTGCTAACCGCACCACAGGCAGGGACAAACGTGAGGATTAGCTCACATACATTAGTGACATCCATTATGGCATGGTGTGCGGGTACCTCATTCAGATAAACCACAGGCAACACCACAGGCTTCACGTTTCCAGTTTGGCTGAAGGAAAAGACAAATATTTATTTTTATTAAAGATTTTTAATTATTACTTAGTTTCAATTATGTGTGTGTAAAAAAAGACGAGTCCCTCATAATATCTAAACATCTGCCAATTAAGTTATGTTTAGTCACAAACATCAATAAAAGAATAATGGCATGACACAACATTAGCAAACTTCATTCATCCATCCAGGAAAGCTACAATTGATGGCAGTCCAAAAGTTAATTTATATGGATGATATAGTGCTGATATAGTGGCATAATGACTTAACAGTTCCACCACTGACAACCACCGCAGGAGACTGGGATATAAACAGCACATACAGTAAACTGTAAACCTGGCAAGTGTGATGGCACTGACATGGTTAATCACATGGTTAATCACATGGAAAATAAAATGACCAGATATTTTGATAAATCCTTCCAACGAACTGACAAATGTTTATGTAATTTATATAATGTTCATGGAACTTTTGAGTTCCTCTAAAGAGGATGTAAATAATGATGTAATGTCACCCTGTTGTTTAAAGCAGAACTGAAACTTTAGTATGTTGAATGAATTACTCAACTCATTCTAAGTCGCTTTGGATAAAAGTGTCTTCTAAATGACTTAATTTGAATTGTGGTTGATAGGCCACCATTCACTTCTTTCATTTCTCCATATCATTTCTAATGATTTATGTATCTATTGGTTGTATGTCTTCTCAAGTTACTGCAAAAAAACTATTTAAAAAAAATATAGTATCAAAGTAAAAAAGGTATAGTATCAAGTTATCATCTTAAAACAATAATATAAATCTTAAACGGCAAAATATTATCTAATGCTTTACCTGAAGAGGGTGATATTCTCTACATAGACATTGATCTGGAGTCTCTTGGCTGCCTGCAGTACTATCCCAGTGAGCTGCAACATAAAATACAGCTGGGTTAGAAACACATCAGGACTTACTGTATGAGCAGATGCCTATGAGCATATAGGTAGAAGTGATATTTTGTGCAATGCATGTTTACGGCAATGATTCTGGATGTGTGCAGCACACTGTAGGTATTGTAAGCAAATATATATAGCGAAACCAATCACAATAACTTGCTTCTCCATACATGACAAACAACATTTCACATGTCAGAGTGCCTTTTCAGATATGTCTGGGATGAATGGGAATATGTATGGGAATAAGAATATGTCTCAGATATGATCTAAATGTGCAAATAAAAGTAGATTTTAGAATCACAATTGTGTTCCATTTGGCCATAATTGTATATAGCAGTGTTCATGACTTGAAGGACTTTGGACACCTCAAGTGATTGGCACTCAACACATACAGTTGCAGAGAGGTTATAATTGCTGATAGCACGACACCAAATACAGTGATAGGCGAATCAACAGTGATAGGTATTCTTGTTCAAAGATTGTTGACAACAGTGATTTTCAGGTTAAACTGTAGCAAAATAGTCTTGGCAATTAGAGGGAAGGTACAGTAGACTCTTTTGTGCCAATCTTTTACACCTACCCTACTGATTTCATGTAGAGAGGTGCACAGCAGGGTGCATGCAATTACTGTTCAATTTAATCCCATTTACCATTATCCAGCTAATCTTTATTCTTTTATACATTTTACCCAGCACAGTTTACTGTAAGAATACAACATCTGAATTCAGTTGTTATCTAGGGCTATCATCAAGTGTCACTGGGTGGCAAAAGTGAATAGATACTGCCCCTAGGTGGCCAGAACAGAATATTAACTTCAACATATACTTTGAAAATAAATGCATGTTTAATTAAACCAAAACTAAATCAAATTATTTTATCGTTTAAAATGTATTCAAGAGCAACATACATTGACGACGGAGGTTGTTGTGCTAGTTGGGTTTCACAAGGAGGAAATTAAGTAATAAAGGATTTGTAACTAGAAACTATGCAGTTCATAGGCACTGTGTCCTACCGGATTGACATCTATGGTTGTCTGGTGGTATTCCATTTCCGGTTTCATTCCAAAGACACCCTGTACATATTTCTCATCTGCCTGGTAGAAATGTGGTGAAGACATAACAATTGGAGCTCCTACACAGAGAACACAGTGTTACAGTTGAGCCTTTTTGGCCATTTGTGCAATTGTTACTACAGTACCAACTGTTACGTAATGCTACAGTGCATAAATGGTCCATGCCATTGTTTCTAGATCACAACTACAGTACAGTGAGCAGTGATAAAGTCTCACTTTCAAACCAAACACTGGAAAGACATGTGAG
Organism: Aphredoderus sayanus; assembly: GCA_027564795.1. Lineage (NCBI taxonomy): Eukaryota > Metazoa > Chordata > Actinopteri > Percopsiformes > Aphredoderidae > Aphredoderus > Aphredoderus sayanus. Next base: position 7,203 of record JAODUG010042592.1, on the reverse strand, counting down.
CCAATTGGTGAATGAAAGGTGGGGGGTGCAGGGTTCTTGCCTATAACACAACAATTCTAGTTCTAGTGACAGTGTTCGTTAGTCATAATCAGTTAAATGTCGCCAAGTACAGGTAAGTGTTTACTCACCTTGTTTACACGAGCTGACGTTCAGCAAGCCAGAGCCCAGGCAGTTCCCAGCAGGGACACAGAAGCCTGCGTTGTCTGGGTTCACCGTGACGTTGGCAAACACCATACTGGGGGGAACGAAGCGGTATGCAGGGACCCCCTTCACAGTCAGGTCCTCCACATATGTTGCATACAGAGACCTTTGAAAACAGCCAGGTGTGGAGAGCTTAAAGCTACAAGCTAGCACTTCTGTCAGTTTAGCTCAGTGTGGAAATAGGTAGGTCGGAGGTTGATAAACAAAAAGAAAAAAAATGAGGTTATCACTTAACCCTCGAAAGAGGTTATCACTTAACCCTCGTGATGCCCTTACAATATCGTCTTCAACCACCAGGCGGTGCCATCTGATTGTGTATTATTGTATATTTCTTAAAAAAAAAAAAATTAAACCAGCAAAACAACTTATTGAGATTAAAAATCTCATTTACCACAACATGTCCTGGCCAAGACAGCAGCAACCAACACAGTTTCAAAACATAAAAAACAATTACAATAAAATAATAAATAATTTTACAGCATTAAGTGTCACAGGTCATCAGCATCAAGGATATATTGATAGATCATTTAAAACATGTGCATCTATAGACATGCCTATATCCAAGTCAATTTTTATTGGCATTGCTGTGTGCATTTATTTATTTATTCATTCATTATTTCTTTATGTATTTGTGTGGTTCCATATGCCTTTTAAAAATCGCTTAAAATATGTTGCATGATGGATCATTGTAATTAAAAGGCCCGGATTATTGCTAATGTACAATGGGTAAACAGTTGGGCATGGAGGTATTACTTCGTGGTAACACTGACCTCATTCAAGAGGCAGATCTGGCTGTGTCCTTAAACATACATAAACACCTGAATTATGCTGAAGAAGAGGATTAGAAATTCCGTACACTCTTACAATGGTCGAGTGGAGGTATTTATGCCGAGAACAGAAACTACCTTTATGACAAATGATAGCAGAAGATTGTTGTTGATTGATGAAAACAAAATAATGATTAAAGACCAAGATCAACAGCTACTTCACAGTTCAGATAATTTCCAATTCTAAACTAAACATTATCAGAACAGCAAATAACTTAAAATTAAATGTGTAGTTACTTTAATGACAAATGTTATCGTAGTGCATTTGATCTGATCAAGCTGCCACCAAACAGCTTGAAGCTTGCCTGAATTGTCCGATAAGCATCGAAACAATACTGCTGTACTAGACAAACCTGCAAAGGTCTGATGAGAACATGTAGAGCGTCTCCTTCTGGCTGATGACTGGATGAAAGGAGGCTCCATTGGTTCCATTGATCATGTTACACTCATCAGTACTCCACCAGGACAATGAGCTGCGTTCAGACAAAACAAACGTGTTAGGCGTTCCTCACAATCCTGGAACAGCTCGTTTCGATAAGCAAAATCTCCAAATGTTTTGACAGAAAAAGTTCATAGATCACAACCTAGATTTTCTACACATATTTTATTAGAAGGGGGAAAGTAAATAATTTAAAAAAAATGGCAATTTCAAAACCATCTCAAAATGCCCCTTTACAAAGTATTTGGCAACCTGATAACTTCATCAATACCTTCATTGACTTTAGTCCAATAGGTACAATAGGCCAAACACTTTTATTTTGCTGGTTGAGATAGCAGTTGCATACTTCACCTTTCCCCTCTCCAAGTATCCACTCTGGCAAAGTCTGTGTAGTTTGTCTCGCCGGTGAAAAACACATATTCTCCGTCGTTCGTAGCATTGGCCTATAAATACAAAGCACATTGTGAAGCAGTAGAGAGTCTTCATGAGGTTTCGGACCACAGTCCCAGTAAGTTTACAGTAACACCGTGTAATAGCATGATACCAGACCTTGTAGAAGAGCCCAAAGACATCATCCAAATCAGGCTGGAAGAGTTTTAAGGCATGGAGCAAAGCATCCTGATACCCCCACAGCAGTTCGCCTACTGTCTTAGTGACAAACAGGCCTTCACCACTAGACCTCATGTAGGCAGAAATGAGATTAGCCATGGCAGGACTATCCTTAAACTTCTCCATCACCGTCTATCAGGAGAGTCAGAAGAGAAAACCACACCACAAGTAAAACAACATGCTGTGTACAGTATGGCAGCGGCAAGACTCCTTCTGAAATTACATATATAAAAGATAAAATAAAATGGGGACTTGATGAGGCCAGTCAAATTCAGAAGAGGGGCACTGAAATAGTTTGCTCCCACCGAAGACAATTATTTGTCTAGTAGTGATTTTAACCCCGACCCCAACAAAGGCTGTGCATGTGTAAAGCTAAGCTCATTTTTACTTTGTTAATTTTGGAATGTGAAATGGCAATTGAGCAAAATAGCTGCTTATTTATATACATGTAAATAAATAAATTGCACATACTATCCTGAGGTGTGTTCATATTTTGCAAACTGAGGCAAATACACTTACTTTTAATATTTTGTTTAAAAATTCCAAATAGTTACATTTATTTAAACTGTAACCCTTAGTCCAGCGTCCAAATGTGTTCACTGAGAACTACCTCCTCAGACTGTTTGTGTTTTTGCCAACGTTCAACTTAAAGCTAATGGAGAACTTATAAAGCTAACATTTGCCTTTGTTTGTCAATTTGAATGCACCTCTGCTTTCCAACAGGAACTAACGACTCAAGTTTAAGCTTGTCAATGCTTGTGATGTACCACAGCGGGGATGTTCACTGTCCTCATGAGGTCATTCTCTGAGCCACGAGACATGTTGGGCTGAAATATATAGGTCTTTGTGTTGACAGCTGCTACTTTTGTGCCGTTGTCCAGGAAGTCTATGTCCTCCATAGGCCGGTATTCCCTGTGTAAGAAAGAACAACGCAAACAAAATGTTGGAGGGTAAAAAGTGAAAGCTGGCTTTGACAAAAAAAAAATAAAAAAAGTTATCAGTGTTAACAACCCAAATGTAAAAAACCAAAATAAATGCTGTGGAATATTGTTTATCTGTCTCTAACCAAACATTCAGTTTGATCTAGTAAATCAGATGTAGTAAAAGCTTAGACTACTACACTTTGTCATTTTACAAGGGGAAAGTGGACCTATATTAAATGTTATAAGTCTCTGTGACTATAAAAAGGAAGCAATTCTCTGAGGTTTACCATTGTAGCCTTTGACTCAGGATCACAGGACACTCTTGGCCAGATCATTAGGGTTCTTATGCAATGCTTTCAGCTACCATAACCGTTCAGTGGGCCCAGAAAGTGCTGACTCTTAACCCCTCACTGAAATAAACCTCATCTTCCCTTTACTCATACTCTTTGGACAAGCTGGCGTGTGTCATGTTAGCAGTGATTATGTAATTATTGGTACAAACCTAAGAACTTGAAAAGGCTCTGGCCAGAAGAGGTAAAACCTCTCCTGGTATTTGTGTGTAATTATGACCACGAAAACATCTGCATCTAGTTAAGATAACTAGAATATTGTCTGTGCCTCTGGTGAAAATAGCTTACATTTCTATTTAATGACTATGAAAACAAGGTCCTCTTGTTTTCATAGGGACTGCACAGTCATCATATCCAGCAAGTCATCTTCTTACCTATATGTGTAGGGACCAATCTCAATCACAGCTGGCCTCTCTCCATCCAACACTTCCAAGGGATTTGTCAAATTAAAGAAGTAAAACTGCATGTAGATAGGCGGGGGTGGATCTTTCCATGCTTCAAATGTGGCTGTGCCATTCTTCAGCACTGACTGCTATGAGGAACATTAACAACAATTATCTAAACGTTAGATTAAGAACTTTGGTCAATGTGATCTTCATTGAATTTTTCTTATCGTGTTGTAATAGAATAATCCACGCATTTAAAAATTAAAACTAATCTAACATATAGCATAATAGCAGATTTAGAAACAGCGTCATACAAAATATATTTTCTTAAAAGGAATTCTATGTTATTATTAAAACGTCCCTTATGTTACTTAATGCCTTACTTTGCGTGAAATGAAAATGTCATGCATGTCAAGAAACTACTACATATAAAAAATATATAATAATGTTCTAACCCATCGTCACATGAAGGAAACGCAAATACTGTGCTAAAATGCCATCTTCACGCAAGGCTTAAGCAACATTTTACATTACTGAGTTTTACAGCCGTTTTGTTCCAACTACGTAAAACAAAAATAACATCCACAGACCACAGCCCAACTGGAGCCTACCTTTTTTACCATTGCGTCAAGGAAAATAGGGAAAACATTGGACAACACCAACGAAATTCCCGCAATTAAAAAAAGGACAGAGAAGACTCCGATACTATAAATACAACAAGACTTTAGCATTATGGAAACGCGGCTATAATTATTCGCTGGGGAATCTAGGTCGGAGGCATTAGCTCATTCCGTCAGCAATGTTTATGTTTTGGGAGAGCAAACAAAACCAAAAGATAAAGGTACCAGTGTTTCCTGTTTCACCGGAAGTCAACTCCTACAACAAATATTGGTTATTGCGTTGACAATCTATTTGAAACAAACATATACTATAAAAACAAATAATATTACATATGTTATAAAATATATTGAATGTATGAATGTATGTATGAATGCTTGAATGTATCTGTATGTTTCTTATTTCATTTGGTTTTCCAATTCTTCACTCCATTCTAATAGTATATATTATATGCTACTATATATTTCTCTCTAATACAATATATTTACTCCATTCATGCTTTTTTACAATACTTGTACTTGGAAATGTTTAATTACTAGACACATTCCTGTTAGCAATAAAACACATATGCCTATAGTGGTTTACATAATGTGTTAGTGTTAGTTAGTGGTAATCCAAAAAATATGATTTTTAGCATATAGCATGATGAGCAAATGTCTCACTGCAGTTCAGAGTCTGGTGTAAAACCCATCTAAAATCAGCCTTTGGTGAGATCGAGATGCAAAGCATTTGTGGTTCAGTAGATGGCACTGCCTGAACGCACATAACCCATAACGCTCTGCATGTGCCCCCGTATGTAGGCGTACTGCATACATACAGTAGTAGCCTAATAGACAAACGTTATATTTCTAAACAGTATATTTTAGTAAACTGAACATGTTGAATGACAATAGTGATATGAGTTCAACTTAGTAAAGAATACCTCTGTAGCCTACCAAATTGTTATATTAACTACTGGAACTAAACCTTCACAGTCTGTTTGACTGCAAATAATCAAACCTGTACGCGCTATTGATGTATTTTTCAAATGCGTTATGAATTATATTGCCAAATATGTTTCAATAATAATGCATTATAGCCTATGCCTACTAAAAACAGCATTCCTGCTGCTAGCAACAACATTTATATATACTTTATTTTGTTGCTAGCAGGAATTGATAGTTTGTAGCTTAAGCTTTATACATTTAGATCTTCTATGATAATATTGATTTGAGTAAAACTCATTGTATAAGCTGAACATTAATGGGCACAGCCAGGAGAGCTCGCTTGTCACGGGAGCATTTGAAATGTGACGTCACCTTCCTAAACCGGGTAACAATCGTTGAGCTCCCGAGAGCTCCCGAGCAACGAGAGAGAGGCTGGTTGTTGAATAGCTCAACTTTTAATGTATCCAGGCCGACTCGGGCCAACGTGTCTGGGCGCACTGTTTTACCCTCCTGTATGTATTTGTCGTTTCGACTAAGTCGCCGTGGTTGTAAAGGCTAGGGAATCTAGTTTGGCTCTAGTTTGGCAAATCAGTTGGCTCTCGGGTCAGTCTCGACTCCAACTCTTACAAGGTAAGCATGTCTAATACCTTTGGTTATCGGAAAGTGGATGTTGAGCAAAGTGCTTCAGTGTTTTGAGCCAGGTTTATATTTCCCAGGGATCTCAGAAAGCAAAGCTTTACACATAATAGCTCACATCTCATGCTTCAGTGTGTGCGTGCATGCGTGTGTGTGTGTGTGTGTGTGTGTGTGTGTGTGTGCGTGTGCTTGTGTATGACGCGCGAATTTGCTACTTTGTGGCAAAATCCAAGTTTATTTGTTTCCTAATGAATGCCCAAACCCACGAGCACTTGACTGGTTCGACAGACCTCAGCTCAGGTACATCTCCGTCGATCACATAGTTATATATTTAAACGGGTCTTCACAGCCAATTAGCCAAGATAAACAGTGTTGCCATGGTTTACTCTCATAGTTGTTATAATTTACACACTTGTCTCACGTACAAACGCGTAGGCCATATTCCTGACTGAAAGCTTAGTAGACTGGTTTTTTGCTATAACGATCTATTCTTAGATATTCCTGCACAGTACTGTTACAGTACTGGAAGCCAACCACACACTTGATACTAGCATACTAATTATTAATCTAGGCTAGTTATTAAACGTCATTATTTTCACATATTTCCACCGTTACTTCATACTTATGTAATGTTTTTTAACAGACTGGAATGATAAGCAGTAGCTGACATTTGATCATTACTGACTAATTGATTGTCCATCTTTCCTTGACACGTATAATTGATGTATAAGTGAAAATGGGTGTAATTACATAAGTTGCAAGACGGAAATGTATTCGAAAATGTTAAATCTAAAACACCCTTTTTACAGAAGTGTCATAGTAGAAAAAAAAACATCTAATCTAAAAAGATTTAAGAAAATCCTTTAGCGTTACATGTTACATGTGTTAGCGGTTAGGGTTAGGGTTCGGTTAGGGTTTAGCGTTACATATGTGTTAGCGGTTAGGGTTAGGGTTCGGTTAGGGTTTAGCGTTACATATGTGTGAATCCCATTTCTTACCAAATCTAGTGATGCAAGCCATAAATGTCAATGCGTCTATATTGGCATACCTAAATGTAATGCACTTTGCCAGCTCTGTGAAAAGGGTCTATTATAAAACTGTGGTTCATACTGTATCTTGTGTTGTTTCCTCCAGCCTACTGTTACTGAGGGAACGCCTGCATGGACCAGGGTGAACATGAAGAGCCTCAAAGCTAAGTTTAGGAAGAGTGATGTAAGTTACCGTGTGTGGGCATATGTGTGTGTGTGTGTGTGTGTGTGTGTGTGTGTGTGTGTGTGTGGGTATGTGT
>JAODUG010042570.1:0-16839 GCA_027564795.1 Aphredoderus sayanus | reverse complement strand
AGTTTAACAGATCAACCTGCGAATTAACCTGCTCTGAAATGGATGTGAAGAGTATTGCACACAAACAGTATACTCTTGGGTTTGGTGGTACCCCTCATGATGTCCTCTGGATCAAAATGACCCAAATCACTAGCTCTGTGTGGCAGATAGAAGGTGCTAAACCTAATTCTACAGTTTACACACACATATGATGTGCACTGCTGGCACAGCAAGGTGTGTGTTTGAAGCCCGAGGACAGCAGGAGGGTAAAAAGGCACAAAAAAAAAATACATAAAGAAATTCACATGTTTTGGTAAAACATTACAGACTGCATTAGTGTCTTATGGCTTTTCTAATTTTAAAATACTGTTTACTGTTTATAGCATGACACTGTCCTTTTGTAGGTCGTGGGCATGTACAGCCATTGTCATTGGTTGGGAGAAGTGTTTCCAGGCTGAATGAACAATGTATGTGTTGTTCAATGAACGAGAATGGGGCATCTCAGTCACAAGAGACTGGTGATGTTTTGAAAAACCGGAAATGTCACTGCACATCTTTTTGAACAAATCCTTTCATTGAACAGAGTGAAATGATTTTAATATTTAAAAATACTCTATCTGCCAGCTCTTGTAGCAGATAGTACTGGCACTGTCAAAAGTTGAAAATAATTTTAAATGCAAAGCACTCAGGCATCACCAAAACACTTACAGGCAAAGATGCTGTCATCTTAATCAAGCCGTTGTACTGAAAGCACTCAACTGATTATGTATGTGAAGATAATTTTTGTTATCATTAGATAACCTGCCACAAGTCATGAAATACAGTACTGGAGAAGAAGAAGCAACATTTACACCATCAATTATAACAATTATAAAAAGGCATAAGATGATAGAAATACATTGCCGATTATCAGTATGATGTTTCTACAAAGCAGATGTTCAAAATATTAAGTTACATAAGTTAATAAACAAAACTAAAACAAATGTCAAAGTTATTATCTGCTTGATGGTTATAAAAGCCCTCATGATGTCCTTCGGGTCAATATGACCCAAATCACAAACTCTTTGTGGCAGCTAGAAGGCGCTAAACCTAATTCTACAGCTTACACAGACATATGATGTGCACTGCTGGCACAGCAAGGTGTGAGTTTGAGACCAGAGAACAACAGGTGAGTTAAAAGGCACAAATAAACAAGCAAATACATAAAGAAATAATTAATAAAGAAATAAATACACAATCATGCAATGAGAATTAAAAAACACAAAATCATGCATAATCAGATGGCGCCATCTTCTTGCAAAGCATTTGAAACTCGAGGACATCACGAGGGCTAAATACAAAATTTAGGCATGATTCCCAAAATAATATTGTCAGTACTTAACTCAAGACACTTAAGAAACAGACGGAAGTAATGACACAGAAGAGATGAGAAGTGATATTACCAAACAAACACAATATGAAAGAGGTCAATAACTTTGAAAGCTGAGGACTGGTGTTTATGTGTGTGTGTGGCTTGCACTAAATAAGGTGGCTCAGTGTTAAATCAGGCTAGCCCAGGCCTTTATTGTGGCGTTACCTGCTAAGAGATGACAGATTCCTATAGGAGACTGGGGTTTCTCTGTCTAATACAGCATGGCACAGAAGCAGAGCCTCATCCATTACCGAGCACTGCTTTGACTGCAGGGAGAGCTGGGGTACCCAGAGAGTGTAGGCCTACAACACAGGAGGAAGGACCTTCAGTGAACTCAGGACGCACAAAAGTAGGCTTCAATAAACTTTGCAATAATTTTATGTATACACACTCACACACACACACACACACACACACACACACACTCATAACAGCTTGTTAAAAGATGCGTGGGCATTACAGTGTATTGACAAATGCACTCAGAAGCATCACATTGTCAGTTAACACACAACTTGGACATACTATGTGATCACATTTGCATATCGTTGGTACACAAAAACTACTTTCCAGAACGACAGCCCAAATCATCTAGTTGCCTGGGGTTGCATTGCGTGAGTGTGGCCACCCACATTGCTCATTTGCTTTGAAAATAAATTAAAATCGACAGTAGCAGAAAAAAAAACATTGTAGGATATGATGTTTTTGTAGGCCAAGGTGGCAATACGAAAAATATCTAATTATGCCAACCTTATCTCAATGCATAGATTTCACACAGAAAATATAGAATAACCTTCACCGCTACTTTCCCAACACATCTGAATATATTATACATACTGTACAGTATATAAAGATAGATGCAGTATACAGTCTGACTGTGACAAAAAAATCTTCACATCCCTCCCTGTGGCCTGCGTCTGTGGTAGTGACAGTAGGCCTACATGCATATGTTTATCAATGCAAATCAGTTATATTTAGGTATTACAGTATGTCAGTATGTCTAGGAAGGTGTCCCTTTCATATTAACCCACAATTGATCAAGGCTGGTTCTTTAGACTCATGTCAATAATTTGAGCAAGAAATATCACTGAAAATGTTTGACGCAGCAGAAGGCTTTTGAAAACACATTCAAACAACTTGAATGACCACAACTTGAATAGGAAGTCAACAGAATTACCGGTCCAGGCGAATACATTTGCATATCAGAATGAGAGCCATTAAGATGCATGGACTAAGGCCTACACTGTAAATGATTATCTAAATTAAAAGATGCACTGTGCATTGCAGAGAAGATTGGCTGCAACTTCATTAAAACATGTATGCTTCACTTCATCAGTGTTAGCACAGCTACAGTATGCTGTACATGACCAGCTGGCCAGAGCAAACACATTCTAACAAATACAATTGTAGACTCCTGAACTAATGCATTACTGTTATTATTATTATTACAATTATTATTACTATTTGTGCAGTAACCATCATTTACATGTATGCACACTTAGTGAAATGATTCATTTGCTGTGTTTAGGAAATCTGTTTTATGCATTTGTTGACAGGAATGAGGCTTTTAGGTTTTCAGGCTACAGTGTGAAAGTGGATCAACAGGGGATATATAAAGGAAAACTCTCTCATTGAGAACACTGTGTGCATTTACTGAGATCAAAAGGTCCGTTGTTGTGTTGTAAACTTGTAGTCCCAGTCCCAGTCTTATTTATCCCATGTAGGTCAGAGAATGTGGCGGAGAGAAGCTCTCTTAAACCTTCCGTCTGCATTTAGATTATGAACAAACTAATTAGAGGGCCTTGGAGGTTGGGGCCATGAATTAGTCCTCCAAACCGCCTCTCATAACTTTTCTTCCTCCAGCTCTATTGATTGCTTACAGCTTTTACAACATTCTGCTTACAACACTTTACAGCCCAAAAGTGAGTCCAAGGAAGTCATTGAGAAAAGAAAAGGAACTCATAAACTACAGTACTGTATGTTGGAGAAACAGATGTGTAGTTTTTCTTTTATGATTTGTGGTTAGCTTTTTACAGACTGATGCAGTTTTTAAATAGAAACTTAAAGGGAAAGATGAAAGTGAGGCTAAGCTATTTATCAGACATATATTTTTTATTCTGTAGATGGACACTGACTCCTTATATACTACTTCCTATAGCCGGAGCAACCTTTTTGGATAAGGTGGACTTTTGTGCAGTCTTGTAGGAGTAACCATATGTACAAGGCTATGAAACTATAATTGTATTCAGACTCAGATTTGGCTACCTACTTAAAGTGATATTGAACATTCATCAAAACCTCCACTCACTTTTATACCTTAACATAAATCTACATGCAGGGGGATGAACTCATCTTTTGGTCTTACCACAGGATGACATTATATCTACAGTACCCGGTTTTATCAACCTCCAGTAAGTTTTTATAAAAAATTACTGTAGTGTATGTGTAGAATACAACTTCTAGTCATATAAGCTCATACTGTACGGTATAGTGCATACTTCAAATAATTTTATGTAATATAAATATATAATAAAAAACCTACTTACTACTTACTTTTATTCCTCTTGAAGGCATGACATTTCCAAGTTGATATAACCTACTGTATCTCATGTTTACTGTGTGATTAATGTAAAAACGATGCTTACAAATTTAAAATAGGAATAGACTTCAGAAATTCAACCCATTGATATGATAATACGAGGATAAACATATGACATGTACTAGCTTATAGCGGAGAAACTTCTACAGTACGGCAGCATCCAAGAATGGCCATTCATTTTAAAATTCACTTCTTTAGAGATACAACATACAAACCAACAGGCCAATGAATGAAGAGGATCTGGTATACAGACACAGACAGGAGGTCTTTAGGGAAAGAGCCAGGAATCTTAAGACTTAGACTGTGAAGATAAAATAGTGTGAGGACAAAACAGATACAAATCATTTCATAGGTGCCTCTGCAAATTTTGCAATTTCTTGTTTGATAATGCAGTGTCTGACCATAACAGCAATAAACACAGAGATGACAAATTAAAAAAATTCACCTGTAACAGAAATCTTAAACGCCTCTTTTGTATGTGTGGGGAAATCCATATTTCTTTGGTCTCTATTACAATGTCGGGTCATTTCTCTATTGATTTCGGCTCTGTCGGCATATCTGAAATGTAATCCACAGTACTTAACTGGAAATGCGACACAGAAAGAACATCCCATTTCAAGCACTTCAAACAACACACACCGTATCTGTCATCTTTGTGCGGCTGTTCAGTTCTGTATTCCAATTTAGGCAAGTATTTGTCACTGGATCAGCGAATCCCTTTGAGACTGTTTAATGGCTATACAAAGAAACATTCTCACGCGGTCTCAGCCACACGTGCACTAAGGCGTGTGCATTAGAGTCCACAGAACCAATTAAATACGGCGTCTCTCTATAGCATGAAGAAGTGGAGGGGGTTCCCTTAGCGACCAGACATTCATCTCTTAATCTTTTAATGCATTGTTACATAAGCACAACATCACCACCACCAATAGTCCCCCGCATCCACACACACACACACATATAGTCCTAATGTTATTTTCTATCCCCAAAACACTACAGAGACAGCAGATCTGGGGTCAGCTAAAAAAGAGTATGTCATTTGATGGATTCCAGCAAGGCCCCTCTATGCTTAAGTCGACCCAGTGGAGTTCCAATGAGAGGGTACAAAGGTTTTTCACATTCTTAGTGCGGTGGGGAATGTGTGTGTATGGGAGCGATATAGAGGGAAAGAGCTGCCATTTCTTTCTTCTGTGGCCACATCCTCCACTGTTCCTCTATGGCCAGGTCCTCCACTGTTCCTCTATGGCCACATCCTCCACTGTTCCTCTATGGCCATGTCCTCCACTGTTCCTCTATGGCCATGTCCTCCACTGTTCCTCTATGGCCAGGTCCTCCACTGTTCCTCTATGGCCAGATCCTCCACTATTCATCTAAGGCCAGGTCCTCCACTATTCCTCTATGGCCAGGTCCTCTGTACCTCCCCACAGATCAGACATCTGTACCCCATTTCTGGCTCCCTTTCAGCCCCAGCTAGACAGCGCTCCTGTGCTGGCTAGCCTCAGGCGAAGAGGGAAGAAACAGAACATGGCTTGAAGTTAAAATGAGAAGGAGAAGTGAAGTCCTTTTGCCCATCTCTCCCTACAGGCCTCAAGGTCTTTATAGACAGAGCTGGTAGGACAGCAGGTGCAATAGGGATAAGTGCATAAAGAGTGCATAAAGATATACAGGAGAACATTACATTCACGCTGATGCAGAGAAAGATATATGTGGGGTGTTTAAGTTATAGAATGTTAGATGGAAGAGAGTAAGCAGGACATGGGTAGCGGTGATAATAAATATTGTTTCAATTTTGTTTACGGTTATACATTAAATGTAATTGTGGTGCTGGTTAGTGTCATGGTTCAAAGACTGAACAGACTCTTAACTAAAGCTACTGTATATTCATTAATGTTGGGTCCCAGTTGCCATAAGAATTTGTTATTTACTGCCCAGTAAAGTAGTTGCAACCCAGTTGAGGGTTATAAGCATACATTAAGTACTGCAAAACTGATTTTATTTCAGGGCTATTAAATATACAGAAGACTGAGTAATGACTCAGAAAGCTTTACATATTTACCTCCTTCAACCAGTTTTGCCTTTGGGGATTCAAATAAGCAAGCCAACAGCCTAAAAGGGTCTTGGCAGGCAAACGCTTGTGACCTCTAATATTAACCTTCCATTTTCAATACATTTTATAATAATGTTTTTTTTTCTATTACCATAATTGGTTTGCAGTAGTTAATTGCATACCATTTACATGGTTCTCAAGTATATCAACCCCTTTAGTTATCATGTCTAATGCAAATGTGACACTCACAAGGTCATGTATTGTACATCAACACTGTCAAAGCTAACATGCAGATGGGTACTCTGAACCTTATTTTGCTACTGAAAGAATTACTGGTATATTTAGTTGCAGGGTTTCTAACTACAAACAAAATGTTTTGAAACCAGCTTTAGCTGTGTTAGCATTTTACTAATTCCAACCAGTAAACAGAACAGTATAGTCTAACAACTTATGCTGACCTTACACTAGAAGCCTGAACAAGACTCTAGAAAGACTTTTAAAGGACTTAAGTCTGACACCCTTTCACATATAAAGACATTGTGTCATTAGTGATAGGGTTTTTAGTCTGGTGCACGATTTTGCTGTCAACACAATACCGGCTCCATAAGATACACTGATAACAAATCAGAAAGCCCAACTAAAGATGATAATACAATAATAATAATAATAATAATAATAATAATATGATATTGTCTATATGTTGACCTCAAAAACATCTTTGTTAATGTCCTGTTCATGATACACTGTAAAGAAGTCAGCGTGTTGGGTGTTCCAGTGGGGAGGCCCTGGTTAGATTCTCAAAGGCAAGAGGGCAGCAGTGGTGTGGAGATGCAGCTTGTCTTGATATGCTCAGGTCTCTCACCAAGGCACACGAGGGTTAACATGTATTTACATGTCAAAACTTAGACAAGATTATTTTACCCATGCCCCCATGTTTGTGCCCCACCCCGGTGTGACCTGCCCCACATTACGAGAATGGCTGGGCTAAAATATAGACCACCCTCTGAGTAGTCACACTGTGTGTCACTATGTGTGATCATCTTCCAGTGGGTCAATACAGATTAGCTCTGCGCTGTCCACCATCGATCCTCCGGCCTTCCATTCCCGCCCAAGCCACGTTGGGTGACTGACAGCCACTGCTGTACGGCAAAGCCAATTCCTTCAGTGATTCATTAGACCTCTTTGTGCAGCTGTCGGTCAGCTCAGAGCGATATAATTACGCTGCTGTTGTGCTCTGCTGGACCTAAAGGAGACCTGGCCACCCTGCATATACTGAGACAAATACTGTACATGTATCATTATATCACTCTAGTCACTATGGCCAAGCCTCTGTCTGTCTGTCAGCTCTAGATGACATGACAACTCTGGTGTCCCTTGATGGTGTTACTTGTGCATTAAACGGCCTATCTGCACCTGTTTGGGTGTGATGACAGCGAAAGCGTCTCGAGAACCAACATTGACGGTTCCTGCAGATGGACAGACGGTTCATCCAATCACCTGCAACGATGGTTTTAAAGCGCCTACCCTTTTGAAACAGTTTCAATGTACTGCTCCCCCGATGGCTGTATGCATAGAACTACATTCTGGGCGTGTAACAACCATCTGGTGTGTCAAATTGCCAAGACCCCATAATAAGCTAATAAGTCATAAATCATACAGTATATGTATGTTTATGCTAGCAGCCAGCTGTAACTATGAACTTCTATCAGCTACCAGCCACCATACACCCAGCCTTCCCATTTGCATCTCATCTATTATTACATGTTCACAGCCTCAAACTGAAATGTCCAAATGACATCCTGTCGGTCTGTCACTCTTTTCAGTCTTACACCCCCTGGTCTGTCTCTTAGCCTTCCCTATAAACTAAAAAGCCCATCTTACCAGTATGTTTAAACATTCCTAAATAATATCTCCATTCTCCCTAGTGTGTCAGCTTGTGTTGCTGAAGACCATGGATAGCCTCCTTGTAATCACAACTAGAGTACCTTTACTAGACTACTTTTATTTCCTCTCCTGAAGAGCAGGAGAGAAACATAGGACGGAGAGAGATAGCATAGGTCTTTATGAGGCCTCTAGGAGAGATATACGAGTGCTGTTTATTGTACGACACCATTGTGCTCCTCCTGGTGCAGTCTCCTTGCAGAACTGATTCACTATTAACACCAAACAGATTTATTCTCCTCCCTCCTGTAGGGGTGTGGCAGAGATATGTCCCCCTGCAAGCATTTGTCTAACACTGACTCAATTGTTGACACCCAGGTGAAGGGTTGACTTCTAAGCACATACGGTTAGGAGGACAGATAAGAGAAATATATAAAAAACAGAGACATTACAGTGTGTTACTATTACAGAGACATCGTATAATAGAACAACAGAAAGAGAGAAGACAAAATTATACAGTGCACAACTGTAATTTCAATAAACACACTGAAAGGCAGACAGAGTCTGAAAATTTAATTTTCAACTTGTTGTTTAACAAATGTACCATTTCATACTCAAAAGCTTGTACCTGGGTCTTTTCCAAACCATCTACTCTAGGTCTCTGCCTTTTCTCAAGCGTATGTTTTTTGCTGTGCATTTATGACTAATCTTTTGTCCGGCTCTGCTTCACTGTGGAGAGAATGCTAAATAATCTGCATAATTGAGTTGGATTTCTGTTCCTCTGTCATGTCGCTCTAATCTCAAACACCCAGGGAAATTATTTTTTTTACTATTAAAATATGGAAATGTAGACAGCAAGTTGGCACATGAGAAAGATTAACCACAACAAATTGTGGGAATATTTGGAACATTTTCCTTTGGTTGCCTCCAACTCTCGTTCTCATTCAGGGATTGGACGTGACTATGCAAACAATTTTAGTAACTTTAATATAACATATTTAACAGAATACACAGTAGTCTAACATGATATTTTCCAAAGAATCATTTAGATGTTGTATCAACACATTCTATGGAATAATAACTGAAATGAACTTACATTTAGTCCAAAATCCTACAGCACAAACCTCATACTGTAGAAACTTGCTACCAAACCTGCTGTCAGGGAATTGCTTTCCTCCCATCTTGTAGTGCTGGAAACTTAACGCTTGTGATGTTCTCTGGGTCAGAATGACCCAAATCACTAGCTCTTTGTGGCAGATAGAAGGCGCTAAACCTAATTCTACAGTTTACACAGACAAATGATGTGCACTGCTGGCACAACAAGGTGTGTGTTTGTAACCCGAGGACAACAGGAGGGTTGAAAGGCACAAAACAACACACAAATACGTAAAGAAATAAATAAATACACACAGAAATGCCAGTTGAAGAACACACAAATTATACACAATCAGATGGCACCGCCGTGTGGCCAAATATGAGATTTTTGAGTACATCACGAGGGATATACATCTCGGAGTACTCTCTAAATGACTCTTATTTGTTGGATGATTTTAGCTATTTATCCAGATAATCTGCTCTAGTATAATACAAGATTGATTTCACAACTTATAAATAAATAAAAAGGACTGCATACCCATCATGCACTGTAAGACTGATACAGCTTTGCAAATAAAAGACACAAAAACAACACATCAAGAAAGCAATGTACTGTGTATAATTACATCCTGTTCAATTTTAAATATCCACTGGACTTACAGACACCCTTGTATATGTAACCAAAATGCAGTGTTACAGTAATAGAAAGAGAGAGACTCGAAACAGCTATGAGAGAGAATAATGCTATAGGATAGGGGAAAAGACAGAAATTGGAGAAAAATAGGAGAGGAAGTGAAAATATGCAGTATAGTAGTGTGGCAAAGTGAAGAAGCAAAGGAAGGAGAATATAAGATCACCTTATTGGAGGTTCTTCAATATTTTACAGTTCTATTAGGGAGGCCGGTGGAGGTGTTTGGTGGAACTGGAAAGGTCAGAATACCATTAGCTCCAGCAGAGGAGCCTGTCTTCCTGCCAGATGAGCCACTATGATGAGATTTGAAGCTTAGCCATCAGCACCCACACACTAGGAATTTAAGGGCACAAACCAACACAGTGGAGGTTGTTACTTCGTTTACTTTTTGGGCAAACTATTGTATCCAAAAATAATATGACCATTTATAGAGAGAAAATGATTTTGTTAAGTTTCACTGGCTTTCAGCATTTCATATTTCATACACAAATTATCACATTTTACAATATAATAATAATAAAAATTATATAATATATAATAATTATTTTATATATTTATATATTATGTATAATTATTGTATTGTATTTTGATTACTATGGACATGCATATGTTTTCTGTAAGTATATTTCTTCCCATTTCGAATCAGTTGATTGCTTTAGGTCAGGTATCTGATTGCATCAATTATGGTGTTTCAATGGTCAAGTGAGTAATCCATTTTAAAAGGGGGCATTTTTCCAAGGAATGCTTATAGCCTAGATAACAAATTCCTGCAAATAACATTTCAGGTGTGTACAGTATATGCACAGACAGAACATTGTCTTATCATGTTCAGCAGTTATTTGACTGGTTAAATTAGTTTGCATATATTAGTTATTTCCAATATTTAAGACATACTTCATAGTAAGCACTGTAAAACCAAAGGACAACTTTGGAAATTCTAAAAGTTGTTGATGACACAAGATAAAAGCACAGATCAAACATTCTTTTATGTACATGAAATCCCTCAGATTAGGAAATCAGACATTATTTTGACAATCAATTATGGATAATACTACTATATTAAAAAGCTTGTTTTTGCTACAGCATTGTTCCACAGTAATCACACACATATGTAATTCTTACCTATATTACAGCTGTAAAGGACTAAAATAAACAATGTCCTTGCTTATTTGCCAGTGCCTGGGAAGTATAAGTATAAGCATAACTGAAATACAGATGGCCTAAGGATAATTTGACGGGAAATTCTCAATGTCACTGATAGAATAATCTCTGGGAAGTGTGTGTGCACGAGTGTGTCTGCATGACTGCACAACAACAGGGTGACATTTGTCAACTAATCATACATGCGTTTCCTACAGGCAGAACTGCAGATTAGCAACGCTGAACAGCCACCTCTTCCACACTTAATCAGCACTTTTATTACAACCTACTCCAGACAAAATGCACTTCAGAAGGTTCTCTTGGTCACTTGGCAAACTGCATAGGCCGCCGAGAGGCCTTTCAATGCAACATGTGTACCGCTGTATCATCACCAATATCAATGACTATATGCACTGAAAATAACAAGCATGGACACACACACACACTCACACACACACACACACAAGCACACGCACACACAAACAGTCTGCCAAGGCTGATAAACCAAAATCCTCTTCCATGATCCCTCATTATACACTCATCTGAATAATAATGGAATTTCTTTTTAATGCAATGAATATCTTTTTAAAAACACTTTACATAATCCCAAGAGTGTGGTAACACTTAATATCAAAGCCTTGAGCTTAACAGTCTACAGTTGTATGTAGAATACAGAGGGAATTGATCAGCAACACATTAAGAACAACTAGAAATCATGTAAAACATATCATATATATTGTACCCTAAAACCAATATCAGTAAATAAATAAGCACTTGATCCTGATTTATGTCAACAGCTTTATATTAATAAAATTTGAACAGACATATGAACATATTTCTTAGAATGACACAACAAACAAACAAATAGATAAATAAATAATTAATAAATAAATAAATAAATACACACAGCAATGACAATTTAAAAGTACACAAATCATACACAATCAAATGGCGCCCTCTGGTGGCACAATGCCATAAAATTAAGGACATCGCGAGGGCAGAACAGAAGCGTTTTTTAAAACATTGTTTCCCTGCGTATTGAAAAAAGATGTTTACCAAAGTCCAAGTCGTTCCCTCTATTTTCTATGTAAGCTTTCCCCCGCATTTCCCAAAGGAAAATATTTACATGATGTATGGCACCAACAGACTCACCTTTGCCTAGGCTGATGCCACTTAAAATGCTATTACAATAAACAACACCCCAGATAAATGCAACCCTAAATGTGCACTATAACTATAATGGGTAGCAAAACGTTATGTTATCTATGATTAATCAGCAACTAGCATATACAAGGCACAAGAGAATGAGGATGTGGGCCTTATTAAACATCAAATATATAATTAAAAAAAGAAATCACAGTCTCTATGTCAAGATGTAATTGGTCTCTGTTGAAAACTAGGACACAATGAGGAATAACTAGAGAAGAGTGGGTAAAAGGGAAAAATACACCAGAACAAAGAGACAAAGACAGAAAGAGCAATTAGCCAATAAGCTCAACCAATCACAAACACATGCAACAATGAAGTTTACTATATTTAGATGAGACTACATTTCCCCAACAAGTGCAGGTGGAACACCTTGGCACCTCTCTAGCATAGTGGGCCATTAGCGCTAATGCTTGTGTAGAAACGTCCTCACTATCACATCCCAACCGAACTACACCCCTCAATTTACACTTGTTTCAAGTGTTTAAACCTGCACTGTATAATGTTTGGACCTACTTTCTACTCCCCCCTACCCCCCCTGCAGAACGCAACGGCTCACACACATATCTACCTCGCCAACCTCTGACACATAGACACAGCTTCAAATGTTCACTGGAGGAAACTTCATTGAATGCGCTGTAAAATTTGTCATGCCTGCACACAGCATCAAGCTTTTCCTTTTTTTTGGAGCGCTACTGTACCAACTCAAAAGCCACCCTGCAGTTTGGCCATCACTACACTGCACCACTGAAAAGTTCGCATATTGTTGATGTTCGCCCAACTATCACCAAGTCACGGAGAATTCCATCTCCAGCCATTAACCCTGCCGCATTGTCTCCCGGCGAGTCACTCGGCGCACATAGAAATGAATGACCTCATGCAGCTTTGTGCTTTAGCTACTGCTGCGAGTGTGACTGAACAGTAAGGGGAGATTCGCCATGCCTGGCTCTGTGACCAGCCACAGTCGTCTTTTCACAGGTTTGAGCCAGCAGGGAGAAGCTCTACCGCTGTTCGCTGATGCTGATGACGTTGCTACTTGGACAGTATTGCTGATAGGGAAACTCATTCCGCGATTTGCATTTTGTTAAAGCTGATATTGTGAGTCTGTGAATCGACTAAAGATAAGCATGAATATTTGGATATTTTAAGATTACCTTATCCCCTAGGTGGAGGATACCTGCATACTATGACAGACGAGATTAAAGAAAAACTCATTAATTTAGTTTGTGCACAGATTGTGCACATCATACGCAAGCACGCATGTACGTACACAGTTTTGTTAAGGTATAAATGCATCAAATTACTCCTTCCAGTAATGGCCCTAAGAATAGATCATTAAACTTCCCAAACATATTGTGTTTAGGAATAGTTTAAAAATAAGCCTTTGACGAAGCATTTTAATTTGTTTCTGCTGGCACTCTGTGATCTGAAACCCTGTCAGAAGGGCCAAAACATCAGATACGTTTTCTCATCTACGTTCTCATTAGGAACTCTTGGTTCTGGCATTGTATGCCCCAGTTAATCTTAGTTTGTTTAGAAACGAAATATAATGTTCTACTAATAATAAGGAACTTTGACCTCAATTAGCCAAACAAAAAATTTGAGATAAATATAAAGAGATTGGTATAGAGAGTTTGAATAGGAATGTGTTTGTCTCACCAACACATTCATATTCATGTCTAACCTCATGCTGAGGCTGTTGAGGTAAAGTTAAAATAAATAAATAAGAGGGTTAATATCAGTGGGCTTTTTAAAGTTTGAGTACACATAGGACATCCGAAACGTTGATTTGTTGTTGTGAACTCTGGGAAGAACTCAGTGACCACACTGAATGGGCAACAGAACAAACAGCGCTCTAATTGAAGGTTTAATTTCCCAGGTGAAGAGAGAACATTCAAGGCTGGCAACTCACACCAAACATTATTCTTGGGCAAACAATGAAAAAACTCATGCATTCTCCAGTGTTTAACTTACAAACAATACACTATTCAGTACAGATGTAATATATATATATATTATCGGTCAGTCCAAAGCGTGTTTTTTTGTTGTTCCTTTCTATACATTTTTGTAATGTAATGCAAAAGCCAGTAGGATGCAATTAACCAGGTACACAGATATACATGACACCTCTATTAGAAGCACTAGACACATTTTCTGGTATGTTAAAAAGAGCCATGGGGCATACGGAAGACAATTGTGTAGGATACATATACTGATGAACCAAAACATTGACCAACAAAGCTAGAAATGTTGATTAGGCTATCTCATAACAAAGGTGCATGTCTGGGATCTATTAGGCGGGCAGCAACCTGTCTGGTCTCCTAGTCAATGTGTTGTATGTGGGAGAAATAGGCCGGCATGAAGCCCTAAGCCACTTTTACCAGGGCCAAATGGTCACAGCTAGACGAATGGGTCAGAGCATCTCCCAATTGGCAAGGCCTGTAGGGTCTCCCGGTCAGCAGTCCGAGAATCAACCAACCACAAACCAGGTGACAATGGGCGCCCAAGGCTCATCTATACACGAGGGTAATGAGCTGAAGAAAGGTGCGGCAGAACATTTTAATAATGGTTATGGGGGGATGTGTCCCAAACTCTCCCTGACTGCGTACAGGGCTTTGAGGCAGTGTCCATACTAACCCAATATAAATGTTATGGTTATCAGATATACCAGAAGTGGCTTTTTTCTTTACTATCACACAGAAAACCCAAATAAAGTAATATCTTGGATTTATAGCAGAGTTGCTGTGGTATGATTACATTGAGAAATGATTACACTGTGAAAGATCAACACTGAGAGACACTATAAACAGGGACATATTCATGCATCAATGGAGAAACAAGCCAATAAAACCAAGGTGAAACTGCTCTCTTCCACATTGGAAAATATTTCACATTCCTTAAATACACAATGAGGGGCTTTACACTATTTATCATTCGGTGTACATAGTTTCGCGATGTAACCAAAACAAGAAAATTAGTCCATTGCAAGTGAAGTTGACAATTTTATCATACTGATTCTAAATGCTTGCCACCGATGCAGACTCTCCGATAAATATTCTGAAGTGATTTACAGAAAAGATACAGAAAAAAAAGGTATGGAGAACATAAAATTGCTGATACATTACCTCATAGCCATAAGCTCTTGAACAATACATCTAGCAAACCAGCTGATGTTGCCAACTGCCGCTACATCGCTTAAACTATTTTCCACAGAAAAAATGTGATGTCTTCAGCAATTTCAATGACGCTATAACGAAGGTTCGATCAGTGAGACAACTTTTCTGCCGAGATCACTTCCTGCCCTAAGTAATTGCTTTTTTCCATGCAGTCATTAATTAATTTCCTATTCATATGTATTACAGTACTTTCTGTCACACCAGAGCTGTCTTCACGGCTTACCTCAATCCATTTACCACCGGGTTGACCACCATTTTGGCTCTGCCAAGTGGAACACTGATATGTCTCAGTCCCCACAATCAACATGTTCTAACTGGGAGGACAAACCTCACACCATATTAAGGCTCTGTCCCCTATACAAAGTGAACATCTGATGGATTATGTGTGCCAAAAGCATCAAATTAAACGGTTATCTCTTTATTCACCTTGGATGCCTCACATTGACTTGTCCTCATCAATATTCTCTGCCAATACTCTGCCTAATACATCAATTATCAGCAGTCCAACTGGTAGGAGTGATTGCTTATGTCACAGAAACATCAGCGCTGCTGTGAACGTCCAAAGCATACAGTATAGCAGCAGCAGATGAGACTGTCTGCCAGTATAAATGGTGTCTACTGCACACCAAATCCTGGCAAGGGTGTCTTTCATTGAACTCATTTTAAAAGTAGGAAGCGCTTAATGGATAAGTGTTATATACGTACAGTAAAGTACATACATATTTATATTCATATACATAAGTATAATGTACTTCATTCTCAGTCCAACAAGACTAGCTTTAACGTGGCATAATTGTCTGCAATACACCTTGTACTGTACCTGGAACCTTTGACTGATTTCACAGCCCCATTTTTGTCTTTTTGCATTACTATAAAAATCTAAATAATGATTCTGACAGACGGCAGCCGTATCTGCATGCCATTAGCCAGGACACAAATCACAAACAGACGGCAGGGTTCTTGATGGATAAGCCAAGCAGCTGCCCGGTAGTTTATTCAGGGTTGTATCCCACACTTTTCTGCACTCTGACAACTTAATAATCTTTTTTTTTTTTTGCCACTTGAGAAATGGCTGTCTGAATAAACTTTGGAAGCAAATTGGGTCGGCTGATCTTTCTGACTGACAGCATTTGAACAATCTTAGCAATCTTAGTCTGAAGCACGTCACAAGTGCATTGAAGGCGTGTCCAAATGCACTTTTGCTAGTTTAACCCTCATGTTGTCTTCTGGGTCATAATGACCCAACGCACTACCAATTTGTGGCAGATAGAAGGCGCTAAATCTAATTATACAGCTTACACACATATGATATGCACTGCTGGCACAAGATGTGTGTTTAAAACCTGAAGGCAAAAAAAATAAAGAAATAATACATAAAGAAATAAATACACTGACACTAAAGAGAACAACATAACCAGACACAATCCGATGGCGCCATCTTCTGGCATTACAAGATAGTGTATTTGAAACAGAAGGGTGACAGGAGGGTTAACAGCGAAAGATACAGTTACAGCACCGGGCACATGGATTAAACTGGTTGTGCTTACTCTCTTCATTTATCATTGTGTGTTTTGGGCATAACATAAACTAGCCAGTGTCATCTCCCATTCCCTTTAA
>JAODUG010042549.1:0-16844 GCA_027564795.1 Aphredoderus sayanus | reverse complement strand
TTGTTGTGCCAGCAGTGCACATCATATGTGTGTGTAAGATGTAGAATTAGGTTTAGCGCCCTCTATCTGCCATAAAGAGCTAGTGATTTGGGCAATTCTGACCCAGAGGACATCACAAGGGTTAAGAAAATGTAACTGTGGTTTGTTGTTACATTTTACTCTTCCTCACAGTACCTCTATACTATGTCATGTTTCATTTATTGTGTTCAACTTAAGATATCTTAATATTAATTTGTATTAACAGAATATACTGCAGCTGAAAAGCTACAGTAGTACTCATCTGTAGTCTCAGGACGGGAGGTGCATAATGTACATAAATACACCAAAACATGTGGGTTTTGGTGCATCCCAGTTAGAGAGGGGGGCAGCAGGAGAGACACCCAAGCCCCCCCACCTCTCCAACCACCCCTCTCTTCCCTCTCTGTAGGGCTTCTCTCCACAGGACAGTACTTTAAAGGGGAGCTTAGATTTCATTTCCTCATAACTCATGCCCTGCTGTGTTCTCTGCCTGCCTCTGCTCCTGTCTGCATCTCCTGTTTACTTCCCCCTCTCTTTTCATTCATTTTCATTGCCCCCCCCAACACACACACACACACACACACACACACGCACGCACGCACACACACACACACCACCAGTGAGTCCATAATGAGTTGTCTATATAGAATATGATGTCATAGATGACAAGTATCTTTTCCCCTATGTGAGCTCAAAGAATAATAGTAGTTAAGGCAAGCAAGTATCTCCTACAATCACATGACCTCAGCAAGCTGACATTTGATTAGGAGATAAAATAGGTCTCATCAAATGTTTCAAACTGGAAAAATATATATTAGAGGAGGTAATGACAGCAAAAGGGATAACGTCACTGTGAGGGAATGCAGCATATGTTTGCTGTGCATATGATGTGTTTCTAATGTATGTGTGTGTGTGTATTACTAGTAATGTTGCAGCTGGAGGGTGGAGTCTATTTGTCAAGAGGACACAAATCATGATTACTTTACGGGTGGAGGATGAGCTCTATACAATGTAATGCCCGTTTCGTGGTACGCTGGTAGCAGTTTAATGACATAGATGACAGTCCCTGTCTTAGTGAAAGACAGCCATGGTGTCGATTTGTGTTGTGGTCGCCTGATGCTGAGAGGAATGTGCTCTGTCTTGATGGCTCAGATTTAGACCAGCTAAGGTGGCCTCAAAGAAGGTGAATGTGTGGGACATGTTCTCACTGCTGCCTTCTCAAAGTTTGGGCCAGACACCAAGCAATGTGTGCGTGTGTGTGTGTGTGTACAGTACATGAGCTTGTGTGTATACATGAGCTTGTGTGCGTTTCTTTAATGGGGGATGGGGGTAGGGCATGGGCAACAAATCGCAGGCTTGATGCCAGGTAAGATAATCACACTGCCGCAAATGATTGTGGGTAGCGAGGGCGATAGTAGCTGTGGAAACAATTATGTCATCAAAGTGTTCTGGCTGCTATCTGGCTCCATGGACGTTGGCGGGTTAGCTCAGGAGGGGAGCGGCAGCAGGCTAGTGGAGGGGAAAGATATGGGCTAGGGGAGTTTATTTAGCTGTTAGACAGCACACCCCCTCATAGGGTGCTTCTGAGGGTGTCGCAAGAAAAAGCAAGAAGGGGATGAAAAAAATAATAATTGTGTTTTTTAATTTTTAATTGTTACATTTTGTATTTCTTTATCTGTGTGTTACAGCGTGTTAGTGGTTGTTTGGATGTTTTATGTCGTGGTTGTATGCCTTTTGAGATGCACTGTGTTAAGCGGCAGGGGCAGGGGCAGCACCTGGGCGTGTCTATACCTACCGTATGGCGCCTCACTCTCTACACAGCTCTTTGTGCACTCTGCCGTTCCGGAGAGGTCCCCTTACCTGGGCCCCCCTCACACCCTCTCCCAGGCACGTAGCCACCGCGCCCCGCCCCTGCAGGCTCCCAGCCATACCAAGGATGGCCCGGTGCCCAAATAG
The DNA here is from genome assembly GCA_027564795.1 of Aphredoderus sayanus. Lineage (NCBI taxonomy): Eukaryota > Metazoa > Chordata > Actinopteri > Percopsiformes > Aphredoderidae > Aphredoderus > Aphredoderus sayanus. The sequence continues at coordinate 14,870 of JAODUG010042549.1, read as the reverse complement.
CCATGCAGGTGCATGTGTCCCGCTCAGGCATACGTGGGGACGACTAACATTGGGTGTAGAGGTAAAGGCCTCATGCCTTTGGCAAAGTAGCATGCCACATTTTAAACTATTTACAACCAATGTTGATTTGCAAAAGATTATTATACGGAGAAATGAGACCTTGTTCTGCATGTGTGACTATTCTAGTGCAAACCTTTGGACAAAAGGCACCAGATTCGTTTTGCCACAAACTGTACTGAACCTTTGGTTCACAGAACATTTCTCATTTATATTAAACAGTACAGCAGTAACCCCTATAACCCTGTGCTTGGATAACAAAAGAAGGATTTTACGACAAATGTATCTTGTGGAGAACTGGCTTTGTTTCAGGTTTGGCATCCCTTCTCTACTTTAATCGTATTTACTGCTCCACTGGTAACCAGGGATCACTGTGCGTTTGATGCTCACAGAAGGCTCCACAGCCTCTATGCCTATCAGTTACCACTGGAGGAAATGTGATTTACATTAATACAATTCTGCATTCTTTAGCGTTTCATGTTAAACGTTATAGCAGCACAGTCTTCTATGGCTTTGACCTTTTGGTTACCCGAAGTTTTAGGTGCAACAAATGTCTTGCGGTCTCGCACTGTGGTGGGCTTTTTCTGTTGCTGCAGGGCGTGACAGTGAGAGGGAAACATAGACTACGCCTTTCTAACCATAGGATAATAGCATCACACCTGTTCCACAGTGACATCTACAGAGAGAGTCCTCCAAAACGAGAAGCCAGTACCCAGAAACACCTTTTAGCCTGTCGAGCGCGCATCACATTCACCCAGTTATTATTCAAGTGTTGTTATTTCCCATCCGTCATCGCCTAGCTGTCTGGGCGCAGTGTAAGCGGCGGCTTAGTAAATCCACAGTGAGCTTCACCCCACTACAGCTCCAGCACTGTGCCATGGCGGCTGGTGTGCACTAATGGGCCGGTGCCATGTGATGCAATAGCGCCAGTGGCCAAAGTAAGCTTGCCACCCTGGTTAGATGTGGAGGAGGGGTGGGCGGTGGTAAGGGAGTCCCCCTCTCTCCCCCTGACCGGGGTCGACCTGACGCACGCACTTGGCTGGCTCCGGCTTGTTTTCGGGGGCCCCACCAGCGCACCTCCCATGTCGTGTGCTCTACTTGGGCTCTCTCGGCCCGTCCCGAAGCAAAACCGCAGGCTCTGGAGGGGCTGACGGTGGCGTGAGGTTGCCGAGCAGCTCCGCCCACCACCGCACTGCCGTGTGCGCCCCAGCCTAACGCTTGGCCCCGACGCATGGGAACTGTCTTGGACTTGCTCTCAACACCCAGATCTTCTCTCCTTCCCTGTATTTTTCCTCTCTGCCTTTTTTCCTTCCCTCCCCCCTTTCTCCCTGCCTCTATCAGCCGTACGGGTCTTGAGCGTGTGTGATCGGCCTTCCTAGCACCTCATCATCCCTCATCCTCCGGGTCTTGAGGAGAGACAGGGGGAACATATGGTATCTATATAATGGCCGTATATTACTCATCTTTGAAGCGCTCGAGATCCCATCCATGCATGCTGAACAGGCTTTCCCACACGGTGCAAATCGTTAGCGTCTCCGCTTCTCAGCCTCAGGAAAATGGCACAACCGACGTTTATGTTTTTGCACAACAGGCACTGCTGCCAAATAGGGATGTGTGGAATGGTAAGCCGGACAGACTTTTATATTCTGATAATTCTACTTAATACCAAGGATTTAAAGTCCAGACCCAAATCTAGAATAGCTAGTCTGTCAGAAGGCACCATATCCCTTGAATTATGTCTCCCAACTGCTGTCTAGTGTTACTGGACATACATTAGGGTGGTGGGGGGAGTTGGACACATGGTTGGGGAGGGTTTAAGTTCCCCAGGTTGCCAGACACGGAGACACACTGTCTTGTCCCAGGGCGTCCGGGGGGAAACTGATAAGCAGCAACTGGATAAAATGAAATTGCAGCGTCTCGGTAATCAGATTTAGAGCATGCCGGATCCTGCGTTTACAGGGGTTTTGTCAGTAAATAAAGAACAAGCATCCTGAGCAATTGTAAATAGGAAGTGTGGAAATTTCATTCCCCTTCATGCAAATCGGCTATGCGATGACTTGAAAATAGAGGGTTCCTCTTCTTTTTTTCTTCTTCTTATTTTCTTCTCGTTTGCACAGCTCACCACCTGGGTCAGGTCCAAGGGCAATTTTGTTGTTCCAGTTGTTACAGTTTATACCCCTTGTATAAACCACACTGCTCGAATGCATGACAAGACACGCATCGCTTGGGAAGATATTACTTGTCAGTCATTCTGCCTCATACTGCCAACACCTTCACAGACACAAAGGTGCCAGTATTGTTTCTACAAGGCCCTCTATCTCTGCCCTTTAATTCTTTATTTTACAGTGTAAGAAAAAAATAAAAACCTTCACTTCCTGCAATCAGAAGTGTCATGTTTCTGCCTCACACAAACAGGCCCTTGTCTCCTCTGCGCAATTTACCTGTCCCATAGCCATGAGGGCTGTTGTTCCCCTTCGCTTCGCCATGGCGCAGAGCACAGTTCACTGGGAGGACAAGCTTATATAGATGTTGTCTCGGGAATGAGAGGGCTGTTGCATTATGGGATGGTCACATAGTGGTCCTAGTTAGAGGCAACGGAGCAGTTTATTGTGACAGAATATTTCTCGAATAAGATAAGCACATCTCCACTCACAACATTGGCCAATGCCTTTCTCTGCGCTCTCTGCCTTCTGGTATTTATTTATGTGAACGTAAACAACCAGAAGCATCTCTTAGGATGAACATATTGACTTAATAGCAGGGACAGAAAGATTAAGTTTATAGCTTCTGTGATTGCAGACAGAAACCACTTATTCTTGCACACAGGTATGCGCCTTGGGCTCCCATTCTAGGTCTGGTGCCAAAAAATGGGTGCCTAAGTTGCCACTCTGGGATGGCCTACCGTGTCCAGGGCCTCAAGCCAAGGGTAACACGTGGTCTCTCAATATCCACTGCTGAGACTTTTGGCTTGTCACTGTAGCTGGAGTTTATCAGTCCAAAGGAGCTGTTCATCTGTCATCAGATCAGATGTCTTGTTCATGTGTGCATGTGCGTTCGTGCAGTTGTACGTGAAGTGGGTGACAGTGCAAAGGCGTGTGTTTTAGCCATGGCGATGTGAATGTGTGTGATCGTGGCCTTATGTGTGTGTTGGCACAGTGCAACACACATTGCTCCTCGTCTGTGAGTATTTTGACAGTCGAGGCTCGTTAGCGGATCGAGCGTTGTTTCCGAGTGGCAGTCCTCACACTGCGTCGCATGAAAAGCCCCTTCCAAAATTCCTCATGAATCTGTCATCAGATTGCATCCACTCCAATTTCAAACTAGCTACTTTATTTCTGCAATATTAAAAATTAAGGGGGTTCGAGATGAAAGGAGTTTGGCGGGATTTGCCTTTTTTTCCCTCTCCTTTGTAATATCCTGCACGGAAAAGTAGCCTGCCGATGGTTTCATATTGGTGGAAACATTTTCAGAAATCACAGTTTATGCTCTGACATTATTGTATCTAAGAAGGGCTCCTGCTGCACAAGTACAGTATGAATCATAATCAAAGTGGGGTGTAAATGAATCACAGTCAAAGTGGGTTGTAATTTAAGTTCCTGGGTTTCAGCTAGCAGGTATACTAAGCCATTCTCAACCTAGGAGTGACTCTGGGGCATCGCCCATCTTTAGTATAATTATAATATTGTCATTGTGCACAACCATCTTGAAATTGGATATCACACAAAATCTGTAGGGTGTCACTGGAAAGTGCCTTGCAAATATAGACTCTCATGTTGTAGTCAGGTCCACTCAGCACTACTGCATTACATCTGCTTACATCTGAAGCAACAGATGTAAGCATGTTTCAGGTTGTTTTTATGCGCTGCCGACATGCAGATTTAATCATGCATAATGCATCAGTTGTTTATACCTGCCTTCCATCCATCCTGTATAGTTGTTATGCTCAATGCTGTTTAGCTTGGTTGCTTGTCTCCTACTTCTGTTCAGTGTCTCAAAACTATGGGCGGAGGATTATATTGCCAAGTCTAAACCATTACCAGGAACCACTGCAAGTGGAAGCTTGGTGCTGGAATTGTCTAAAAAAATAAATATTTATTCTTTTTCTTCTTCCTGCACACCATGTGCATAGTGAGGAGGTGCCAACTCATTGTTAACCCATATGCATGAGCCACTGGGATGAATACAATAGCCTGGCTTAGTCTAGAGAGGCCTAAGGCCAAGTGGACATGATAAAGGTAGGGATGTCTTATAGGTGTACAACAAGAAAGTCTGCAGATTGCTGGTATTTGAACTAGCTCAAAACAAAAGCACCTCTCCCTTCACTGTCATAACGTGATCCCTCAGAACCCCCCCATCCCTCCATCCCCCCCAACCCAAATTGAACAGGCATTGCCAAGGCTAGGATAGCATTGTGTGGTGTGGTCTGCATCACTTTGTTTGTGTTCCCATTTACAGAGGCAGGGCTGTGTATAAGCATGACTCGTTTTCCAGCACGCACAGAGAGCGGGCAGCTAGCGAACCGTAAGGAGGCATTCACAAAACGTGACATAAAGTGCATTATCTTACAATCTCTGACTCCAACTTTGATGGCAATCGTAATAAGCATCAGCCCCAGCTCTCCCTTCAGTCCATTATGTAAGGCAAGCATATTGACATGCTTGCCAAGTTTAAAGGGCTGGTGTCTTGTCGACTGTCAGTGAGCTGTCATGCCCATGTCAAAATGAACATAAACAGCGATCATCACCTCACATTGTTGTTACTACAACAAACTTTCAAAGGTGATGACCTGCAAACGGATTTAAGATTTCATAGATATTCAGTCATGTTGACGACTGATATTTCAGATCTACTTTTTCCACTGGCTGAGTCATTTAACATGATGCAAAAAACATAAATATAGTGTGCTGTAAAAACACTACTGTAAGATTCCTTCAAAGAACTTGATGCGTCTAATACATAGTCATATGTTCTTATCAACTATTTAAACCATTGCAATTTGAATAATGTATACTTTAATCACTAATATTACAGTGTATGTAGCGCAGACAAACACCCAAGTTTTCAAAACCACCAAAATGTTGATGTCAATACGGTTCAAGTAAAAGACAGTAGCATGCCTGAAACTAAAATATTTGTATCTGAGAAATGGTAGTATGTGGTTGTGTTGCGGAGCACTGAAATAGTGTGCTTATGAAACAGTGAAGATGGCTTCATCTAACTCATGAAACTATGTAACTGTACAGCATGATGTAACCTTTTATCCACCATGCCAACCACATCACTATCTATCCATGTACATAGGACGTGGGAAAGAAGATGAAACAAGCCATTGCCTGCATGCCTTATCAAACTTGACTAACTTGCAACGTTAAGGTGACATGATGCATGATGCACTTCAAATGGAATTCATGTACAGTAGCCTATGTGAAACTCCTTTGTTTATTTTTGCAATACAGAAAACTTGAGTCATGCAAGACCCATGGGCTGATGGCTAGCAGTAAGGATAGCTGTAAACTGTACTGGGTGGGTGAGAAACTTGTCACTATGTGTCCCATCGCACGACACTCTCACAGAACGGTCTATTGCCGATGTTAACCAATAATATGTCGTTATTGTGGCTTTTTATGTGAAAGTATAATTGCAAGTCTGCCACCTGAAACAGTCAAACCGTTTCTTTACAGTTTTTGTTCTTTTACCTACCTATTGAACTTATAGTAGAATTCCCCTAATATTTGATGCATATGTCATGTTTCTTTATTATTAGAAAGATAGCATACAAATAAAATGTGGAGGAAAAAAGAAAGAAAGCTTCTGTGGGAGGAGAGGGGTACGGAGATGAAGTGATCCTAAATGGAAGGGTGGAATTCTCCTTCTGACACGGGCCTGTCGGAGCTCTCAGCAGTCCTCAAGGAGTGCTGCCGTCCCCATGGCAACAGGGGGAATGTTTTCTTTAATAATAGGCAACTGAACCGGTGAAACGTCACCCTTGCACAGATGCACTCACTCATGCTGTAAGGACACCTGTCAAATACAGTAAGTACACTCCTTAAAGCCTGATGTGCACGACTGCTACTGCGAGAGGACATTTAGCGAACTTTTTGGCCACAGTCGCAGACAAACAGCAGGATAGAAGATACGAGTGAACAGCCTCAAAGTGGGGAGTTTGGACAAGAGTCTGTCTCTCTGTTCGGCCTGACAAACAAAATAAAAAATAAACCAGCTTACGTATGCTCCTTGGAACTCTGGGAAGAAAAAGCAGAGCAACAGATTAGCAGTATTGTTCGTGGAGGGATGTTTGGGGGCCAGCATGCGATGCTATCGCTGCTGTTGGATTGGAATCTTACCTTGAAGTGATCCTATAGGAGATGTGGACAGAGAGGGGGGAGACTCCAAGCAATACAAAGTGCACTCATTGACAATTGTTTACAACACTAACTCTGTTTGTTGCTTCCTTCCTTCATTTTTTATTGTTGTTGCATATGAGTTCATCAAAGTTACCTCACTTTCAAAGCATGTCATTTCAAACAATGGCCCTTGGGGCAGAATCATGGCTTGTAGTGTGCTGACATAAATATGATGGTAGATGAAAGACATGATTCATTCACCTCCATATGTATTATGGTGTCATTATCAATGCATAAATCTACCACCAGCAGGAACTTATTGCAGTCTCTTAATAATAACAACCTTTTCCCACATGATTAAAACACATTTTCCCATCTTCCCTTAAGGGTACACATGCGTGATTGCTGGTTGAATCCGTTTATTAAGCCAATGTAGGTGCTCATTAAGACTGAAATAGATATGGCTCTTAATCTCCAATTGCCTTTTGTATGGTATTGGAATGCCACTATATCCCAGCTCAGAGTGCTTTGTGGTAGAATACTGGCTCATCTTGGTTCTTTAACTGGTTGGGTCTTTGTCACTCAACTGGCCTTGAGAGGAAAGTGCTGTCTGTCAGATGGGGTAGTAAGGGCCACCTTAGACAGCTGACACCATGGGAATGTTCGTTTAAGTGTCCTATAGCTATTGTGATGTTTATTGCTGTATGAGAGATTTTTCTTTTAATGGGAAGGGGAAACCTGTTCTGTCAATGGATTAGGAGCGGGAACTTTTTACTGTCATTTGTTCTGTCTTTAATTCATTAATTTCTCAGATATCATGGGGTAATTTCATCCCAATGCACAATCTTCACATAAAGATATATGGCTGAAGCTTCGGCAGGGGAAGACCAGAATCAAAATTGAATTTATTTACAGCACTGTATATAATGTATAATGGATGGACATTTCCATGGTGTAATTGTTGAAAAGGATAAGAATAGAGATATGATTAAAAAGCGGTTTAATAAAATAAATATAGGGTCAGAGGGGTACAAATGTTGTATAATATACAACATGCTGATCAAACTGTACAGTAATGTGTGTGTTGGCCAACCATATACAACAATATAAAAACAACTTTAAAATGCAACATGCAGCCATGTACAGTGTAAATGATTTACATTTACCACAATAAAAATAAAGATATGAAAAGGAAATTAAACGGTGATGGAGACTGAAATGTAAACACTAAGAGACAAGGCAAAGGATTTGTCCCATTGTCACAAATATGAACAGACCCTTTCCAATTGTTTTTATTCTCTTGACAATAATGAATGTTTCTCCCTACACAGAAACACGTCACATTTTTTGCACATGTATCATGTTTGGCTACATGACATAAAATATAATCCACTTTTAATCAAGTAACCTGAGTGCTTCTTTATTAAAAAACGTCTGGCCCCCTGAAATTCCCTGTGAAGCCTCTGTAATGTTAGATTACTTGTCCAAGGCGACGTGCTGGCCGTGAAAAGTGGATCTGTCATGGTTGTCAGCCAGTGTCTCCTCACAAGCTATTATCACTTTGCAATAAAGATACTTACCTTAAAAAGGAGTGCATTTCCGTCTGTGCGTGTGTGCGAGCATGCATGTGTGGGGTGGTTAGAACTTGCAATAGAGATAATGTTAGGGTCCTGCTTGTATGGGAAAGGAGGGGACTGGTAGTATAGTCGGATAAGTATAGTTCAATTTGTAAGGAACATTTTGTTAGACTCTGTTTCTCAAACATGTCCACCTGTGGCGCCTACAGTGAAGTGGAAAAAAGCTTAAAAATACGGTGATAAAAAAAATATTGGGCATAACTGAAGCTCAAGGAAGGTACTAAAGCTTAACATCAATTCTTATGATGGCTTTCTTTGAGTTGAACAAATCATAGGCATTTTTATTACAGTAAATGTAAAACGCAGAAACAAACTTAACACTGAAAGTTTCTCATACCCTTGTTATAGGTATAAGGATTTATTATTTGTATAACATGGATGTACACTCTTATGGCTTTGTTGAGCCGCACATCTTGACTAGAACTGGTCAGCAGGGCCGATTTCACTCCAACAAGTAATGGAACTGGGCTCTCTCAGGCAGTAAGAACTGCCAGTGGAATCCATGTAGTTTGTCATCATCTGAGGCACAACTCAGTCATGATCCGGTAATCACTCTGAAGCCCTTATAACAAAGACCAGACCATGCAAGTAAATCTGATTCAAGGCAATTTGTTCAATTATAGGGAGCTGGAAAGTGGAAACTGATACCTGGTGTGAGACTTTAGTTCCACGGCGTTTAGGAAAAATTCTGGTGCACTGGCTGGCACTGTTGCGTATTCTCCAGCATAGCTAACGCCATCACATGCCTACCTCTTGACACATTAGCCGTGCAATTTGTCATGTAGGACTGGTGGCATACGGGTTCACCAGCTGACAATTAGACCTTAGTGGCCTGCCTTTACAGGACCTGTAAACTGCTGTGCAGAGTGAGCCAGGAGAAACAACATACTGCATAGCGTGCCGAAAGCCGAAGTACGCTCTCTGGACAGAGATGTTTATTGTTCACACGTACACTGACTACGGCGTCTGAAAGAATGCCAGTTAGGGTAGATGGTGTTGAAGGAAGCTGTTTCCATCTGCTCTTTCTCTCACAGTGTCCTTTCATCCGTACCTAAAAGTAACGGAAATTATACAAACCTGGTTTGTTTTCACTACAGAGGAATCACTCCTATTGTGAATTGTCCTGCCTATCTTTGCTTATTGTTTAACGATGATGCCATAGGGTGTTCTCTCAGAAGCTCCACAGAGCCTGGGCAGTGTAGCAACACTAGATTATCTTTTAGCACACTGCGCACACATAAAGGACAACTAGCGGATGCAAGGACATATCTGCAAACTTTTACAAAAAGTGTATTAGCTTACATTCGCCGACTCAACCGTTAAACTAGGGAACTATCAACTATAATGTAAGAGTTACTGTACATAATTTCGCTATACTGTATATTTTCCAGGCTTAGAAACGGAATACATATTTTTTCCCGACATTGATTGTCGTCATGTCAGAGAAGACATGTTTCCTATTAACTGACGTCCACGGTATATTTTAGTATGAGCTTCATATGGCCACTTTGACATCATCGCTGTGGCTTGGACCAAACATTACACTTTCACTTCCTTTTAATTTCTCATGTCTGTCTGACAGGGGTGATATCACACAGATATGTTTTCACTGTGTTCAAGCTGCTTGAAAGGGGAAGTACCATGGCTCATGCTGAGTATGAAATCTCACACTGGTGCGCCGGTCTGTCAGTCATTGCTGTTGGTTGGTAGCTAGCTGTAGCCCAGAGCTTCTCTTTTCCCCAGAACGTGCTCTGAAATGTTTGTGGTGTCCAGAGGTGCATTCCCTTTGCTGTTGGTCTGATTCAGCATCCACAACTGCTGTTCCCACGTTCAGCTTGCCTTTGTGGTTGTTACACAAAGTCAAAGTATGGATAGAAAATTTCCAATTACCTTGCACGGTCGCCGAAATCTATTAGGTGTGCTTGCTTGAAAAAGGTCAAAATAATTGACAAGAACAGAACGCAAAGACAGTTCCAGTAACTTCCCTGTAAAGTACAAAAATGCTAAACATGAAAAGGTCATAAGTTATGGAAATTCCTTATTCAACACATAGGCAGCAAGATTTTGTGACAACATATGTCAAGTATACAACTGACATAAGTCACCCACATGAATACAAACTACACACACACACACACACACACACACACACACACACACATACACACATACTGTACGGTACACACACATGGTACCCACCCGCTTATGCCCAAGCACATGTGCACACTCAGGAACAACAAGGTAGTTAAAACTCTTGTAAGCCACTGTTCTGGGGGCCAAATGTATGGTGAGAACACAGCACAGAACAAACAAGCAGGAAAACGCAGGATGCTTTGTGAATACTAATTGTGCCGCTGTTAGCCAAAAGCTTAGCATGCTACAACTGCGAAATGGCCTTCAAAGTAGGACCATAATAGTTGCAGGTTGGAAATTAAACTACAGGTTGGATAAAGAGCACACATTGGTATGCCATTCCAGCATGTAAAAGTGATAGCTGTTTATAGGGTTTATATCTGTTGTGTTCTGTGGAGACCCACCTGACAAGACGTGGCTGTGTTATTGTGTAGTGTGTGGTAAGGGTTGTGGTATAGGAAGGGAGGTTATGTGAGGTTGAGGCTTTGGAGCCAAGTTCTTGTGTTGTGATGCCGGGCGTGACGTCTACCAAGCCTAGGTACACACCCTCACACGCGCCAACACTGACCTCAGTAGGGCCAGTTGCTAAGTATAGTGGGTTCAAAAAGGGTAGGTTCTCAGTGTGTGTGAATGTGCATCCATTTGCACATCACATGAATGGTTAGAGGTCACCGTAAACGTATACACCCTGGAATCTCCATTAATAATTCGGTAAATATTCGTTTTTGGTTTTATTTTTGAGGGAGGACTAGGGGGCAGGATAATCTCATCTCTGGGGATATAATGAGTTGGGATTAATCTGTACTTATTGCATAGGCCTACAGTGTGTCTGGATCTCTATAATGCTGTATAGCCAGCCTACTAGAAGTGGGTCAACTGTCAAGGAGGGCCTATTAAGAGTGGTCTGTTGAGCCCCAAAGCGCAAACCACGATGTTGAGAATCAGGGCATCCGCCCAAAACCCTTACCCGTAGACCTGCAGGGGCCGGGTGCGCCAAACCCCCTCCAGGCGTTTACATGCCCCGAGACCTCCAACTCAGTCGAGCTCCAACGCCAATTACCCAACATCTTGGATCCATCCACCGCGCACCATAACCACAGACTTGCTTTTACAGCCCTTTCCTTACCAAAGTGCACGTGTAAATATGTTGAATATACAATATATATACAGTGTATATATATATATATATATATATATGTATACTGTATATATGTATATGCACTGTGTACACACTGTGTATTCAAAATGTGCTCTTAAAAACAGCTGCCCTCGTACAGAGAGGGCTGCTGTTTTCCTGCTTGGGGAAAAAAAAGAAGAAAACGGGGGCTCGTCTTTTGATGTGGAATAATGTGATTTCTGACGTCAATGCCCCCACCTTCCCTCCCCACCTCCCACACCATTGGTTAGGTTAGATCATTGGAGGACTGGATGTTCGCTGGATCTTACAATGTCTCCTGGACCAAAGAAGGCATGACATAATGTGTCCCTTACAGAAACAGCCCTGTCAGGCCTTCTGCTTCTGCAAGCGGCCCTGGGCTGTACCGGGCTTGGCTCGTCTGCATCTCTCCTGTGGCGGCTGTGTGCTGCGTTGCTAACTGACGCTAACACGGCTGCCTGAGTGATGAAGATAAACAAAATCAGCCCGATGTGTTGTTTCTGAAGCGGGGGGGGCTATGGGGGTCTCCAAAAGGCATGTGGATGTCGTAAGGGCTTAAATAAGCATGTGTCCGCTGTGAGTAAACGATGCGGTTCTATGTGAGGCGTTTAATGAGAGTCTGTTTATTTTGCACATCTACAGTATAACTTATCCAGGCTAATCAGACCGAATGTGTCTGTTATGCTAAAATGTTGATAGTTTAGTGGAGTTTACACCACCTCCAACACACACACACACACACACACACACCCAAACACCCCATTATGGGTTACATACTTAGATTTGTCTGCATTCTTGATCAGCCATATATGTGTTAATCATTTACAGGCCTCTATGTTATACATTTCCACATATGTCACAATACTTAATGTTTGGGTTGTAACGTCCCTACGTTAGTCCTATGTAATCTAAAACAGGTGTGGAGAGCTAATGACACTTGGAGAAACAGGTTTGTTGCACTGGGCAGCCTTCACTCCCTTATCTCCCTCCCTCTCTCACCCATTCTCACCCAGGCCTGGTTCATTAATTATATCCATTTTCAGGCTGCTGAGGAAGGTCCTTTTATGTGGCAGCGATAAAATAACCCCTTTTTTTGCCTGCGCTTGCCAACAATGCATTAACAGCGCAGTAGACCATTACTTGAAAAATAAACGTCATTATTTTCTGCACCGCTGTGGCAAGGTGGCCCCCGGGTTAGCCAGCTTGCAACCCCCAGCCCCGTGCCCTATAGTCTAAACTCCTGGGCCTCATGAAGCACAGCCACCTCCCTTCACTGTAAAGTGAACCCACAGTGTAGGGCTGAATTATTCACTAAACCAATAATGGGGGCACAATGGTTTTAACCATCAAAAGAGCCTGTCTGCTCGAGTCATTGGTGATGGGTCCCCCCTTTTTCCTGGGCATTCATTCAAGCCTTTAAGAAAAGGGGGTTTAAGAAAATAAAAACATAAACAGACAAAACATATCTGGTCAATCTTAATCTAATAATTCCCGTTCGAGCAATGAATACATATGAAAATGAGACTGAGGGGGGTTGCATAATAGGAGCAACTGGTGTAAGGCTGACATGCTACAAACATGAACCATGTGTGTTTTTCTCTTTGTCCGTAAATGCAGTCAGATGGCTTTGTTCTCTGTTAGCACCCCCCAGGAGAGGGTTATTCTCAGCCCAAATCTCCTCTACCCTTCCCTACGTTCAATTCTCGGCTCATCCCAGGCTCCTCCAGGCAGGCGAAGGCCCCATCTAGCCTTATGATGCTTCATTTCCTGGAAGATCCTCCTCCCAGTGTCCCCTCAGTTAGATAAGGTTGTGGTGGTGGTGGTGTGTGTGTGTGCGTGTGTGTGTGTGTGTGTGTGTTTGTGTGTGTGTGTGGGTAGGGTATAGTGGCAAGAATAAATCTCTATGACCAAGTCCAGAATAACTGCATTATGATGGGACCGGAGGAGCCAGCAGGCAAGAGAAAACCTCAATTACAGCATAAAATGGGGACTGGAAATAGATGTAAATGGACTCCGAGATATTCTGCGTGCTTAAACAGGTACTAAACTGCAAGCCTATGTTGGGTCGAGCTTTGTCGCGCATGCGTGCCGAACAGGAAGTGTCCCTCTCAGTGGGAAATGGGTCTCATTGCGCTGCATGTTTATTCATGTGCGCTTGCTGGGACTGACAATGACACGCACACAAACACACACACACACAAAAAGCAGTGGCTATAAATCTTAATAATGCCAATAATAATCGCGTTGCGCCCCCGTCTAGACGAGGAACGGTTAAGTTGTGTGTTGCGGGGGCTGGGCTGAGGGGGGGGTGTAGGGGGGCCGCTGCTGGAATGGGTGTGCGAAGTGAGCATTCTATTGAGGTCTTAGTTGGCTAATCTCCGCCATGTGACAGCGCAGCCAGATTTGCTGCCATGGAATGCCACAGGCTGTTGTGCCGCGGACAAAACGAGACAGAGGCTTAAACCGCAGGGGGGCAACACTCCATGGTCCCGGGGAGCTGTGTGGCTAGCGCCAAGCGGGGAGAAGGTTCTCAGGGTCTCTGTGTACCCCATCTACCGCCCCCCCCCCCTCCCCCAGTCCCCCACCATCTCCAGTCGAATGCACTCTCCTGCTATGCAACCCCAGATATCGCCACCTTCACCAACAGCACTCAGTGCGAGCCACAACATCAACACAACAACACACGCACACACATACGCACGCGCACACACGCACACACACACACACACACACACACACACACATACATACATTCTGGCATACACAAAACCACACGTGTAAACACACAGGTAACCCTCAAACACGAGCAATCTTCACGCTGCAGCTGGAGGGTGATTGGAGGTGTTCTTTTGCACACCACCCCTTCCCTCCACCCCCTCATCTCTCTCTCTCTCTCCCTCTCTCTCTCCCTCTCTCTCTCTCTCTCTCTCTCCCTCTCTCTCTCTCCCTCTCTCTCTCCCTCTCTCTCTCTCTCTCTCTCTCTCTCTACACTCCCCACTGGAGAAGGCCTCATCTGCATTAAGAGCTGAGCTGTTTGCAGACCCCGTCCCTGCTGGTAGCTCATATAGGTAAGGAACCAGCCGGCATCTCCCTACACATTGTCCTGGTGGGAGAGGGCATGTGCAGTGCTTCTGAGAACAGGGGAGTCTGGCCTGGTGTTTTCTTGGGCCTTGGGTGGGAGAACAACAAGAGTAGGATTTTCCATTGTGGAAACACATGGTGGGCTTAGCTGTAATAATGAGATCTGAGGGGGACTGCCTGTGTGAAGGGGCTGCCCCCTCTGCCGGCTGCCGCTCTGGGCCGCGAGAGAGGCAAGATCAGCCTGGCACCATGGGAGCCATGGCAACACGTGGAGGGCCTTGTGTGTGCACGTGAGAGTGTGTGTGTGTGTGGGGGTGCGTCCGTCCCTCTTAACCCTCCTGTTGTCCTCAGGGTCAAACTGACCCAAACCACTAGCTCTTTGTAACAGATAGAGGGCGCTAAACCTAATGCTACAGCTTACACACACATATGATGTGCACTGCTGGCACAACAAGGTGTGTG
>JAODUG010042530.1:15000-16847 GCA_027564795.1 Aphredoderus sayanus | reverse complement strand
TATTACTCTTTTTATTTATCTCTCTCTCTCTCTCTCTCTCTCTCTCTCTCTCTCTCTCTCTTTCTCTCTCTCTGTCTCTCTCTCTCTTTCTCTCTCTCTCTCTCTCTCTCTCTCTCTCTCTCACTCTGCGTTTCTCTCTTTTCTTTCTGTGTGTGTGTGTGTTTCCTGGTTCTAATAGGGGAGGGGGTTATAATGTGCCCTTGCTGTGTGGTAATAACATTAGCATGTATTTAGTTTGCCAAATGAGCATCTCTTATTAAAAGATATGAGTTGTTGTCCAAACATTACTTGTGGCATTTGTGTGTACAGTATGCGTGTGTATGTACATGAGTGTGTGCTTATGTGTCAGCCACCAGCAGCAGGTGGGTCTGTCAAATACTCATTATTGAGAAAATGGGCCTTATGTGTCGTCATAGTCATTCAAATGTAACATGAATGTAATTGAATAGGTGCCACTCGGGGAGTGTTGCTTTCTCGGTTCACCACAATTTCAATCAATGTTCTTTGCTTTGGCTACAGTCTGCCCACAGCCCACAGTGCTTTTGTTTGCCTATTTTATTCCTATTGGCTCTGCTAACCAGTTTGGCTAAATCTCCACCTCCAATTCGCGTGAAGCTGTCTTGTCCTTAAGATCATTAGTTACATTACATTCTCTGTGTGAAAGTGCTGTTGACACAATCTGTATGCTTGCCATTTCCCAGTGCCCCCAGCTAGTCAGCGTGCGTTCATTGAAATATAGATTAGCTTTACATGTATATAAAGCACATTTAATTAAACCCATCCAATTATGTTGATATGATAGTACAGCGATGCTATCAGCCTTTATGATCTACGCAAACCCAGTGTTTACACATTAAGTAACTTGTTCTTCTGAGAGACCTGGCTCATCTTGGCTCTGTGTTTGAACTCATGCTTCATTACGTTCATTGACTTTTCGGATGTGTTTGGTCATGCACACATTGTTTGTTTGTTTGTTTGTTTACATGAACATAGGCATGCATCACGGTTTCTCTGAATACTGTATGTTTGTTTGTTTGTTGGGTGCATGTGAGTGCGTGTGTAGGTGTGTGCGTGTGTGCGTGTGTGTGCGTGCGTGTGTGTGTGTGTGCGCGTGTGTGTGTCTGAATTCATGCATGCAGTTTGAAAATTGCTACAGTATGTGACCCTTCAACCCAGGCTTGTAGTGAAACTCCCATGGGGCATTGCTGCGGTTGCTCGGGGAGCAATGTGGGAAATGAGTTGGTAGTTTACATGCTGGTTTGCGCTGTAGTGTACCCTCCATTTGACCTCTCACCACACAGACCATCCAAAGTCAGAGCAACAATGGGTTGCTCATCTCAGCGCAATATACTGCTACAGTACATTGCTTGCCGGTACAAGGCTATACGGCGGTACTGCACATACTGTACAGTACATTGCAAGCTGTACTGTACAGTGTACATACTGTACATAATATTTAAAAACTATACAAACTATACATATACACAAGTGATGTTTTCACATTTACATTCATAGCATTTATCAGATGCTTTCATCCAAAGCGACTTACTTAATTAATACATTTGTCAAAAGCTGAATAGGTCATTCACCAGCACTTATTTACCCATGAGGTTTTTAATGGTAGTTTTTCCTTGCTCTGGGAGAGGAGCAGCTTCAGGGGGTGTTGTTTGTTTGTTTGTTTGTTTGTTAGCTTGTGAAATACTTGACTTTCATTACATTCTGGTAATGACAATAGCATGTCATCAGAGCAAATATACATTACCAGCAGTAGCGGCCGGGACTTTGCCAAGGCCTCCCTGCAAAGTCAGAGCTCGAGGCCCCTCCCCTATATCCACTCAAAATGTATC
>JAODUG010042530.1:0-10000 GCA_027564795.1 Aphredoderus sayanus | reverse complement strand
CATGATTCATCTGAACCAACCGGCTGCTAATGACCAGGGCCACACCAGTTGACAGGTGATAACACCACACGGGGCAGGCAGCAGCTTATCACACGAGAGAGGGTATAGGAAAGGTGCTAACCCATTAGTTTGTCTGCAAAGCTTAGAGGAAGACTTTCAAACAGGACATAGGCATATTGAAAGCAGCTGTGTTCCTCTTGTACACGGTTACACATTACAGTACAGTCCCCCATTGCTTCAGAGAGAGGGCTGGGTAATATATTTTGACTTTGACAAAGCGATGACCTTCCAGTAGCAAACACCTCCATTGGGCAGTGGATACCAGGAACTCCGATCAATCCTGCTAGATCAATACCAGTAGAGGTCACAGATGATGTGTGCGTGCGTGTGTATGTAGATTTATATCTGTAGAAACGTGTGTGCGCGCGTGTGTGTGTGTGTGTGTGTGTGTGTGTGTGTGTGTGTAAAAACACATGTTCACAATTGTGTGTACGTGTAGGTGTGTGTGTTTGTGTGTCATCAATTGCAGCCTCCTCTAACTCATCAATCTATTCCCCCCCTCCACCCCCCACCCCGGCTCCCGCCTAGATGGTGTATAAGCCCTGGCTGTGTTCTCAGTACTTCCAGACCACACAGATGCACTGCAGCAAGAGGATTCCCTGTGGCCAGTACTGTCTGGAGGTGCAACAGCGCTGCCCCTTCATCCTGCCTGACAACGATGATCTCATCCATGGTGGCAGCCCCAGTTTTATATGCACAGGTACACTGACACACACACTGTACATGTAGGGGATATACTATGCTGTATCCCACTTTGTTCACTCTCAATGTGTTCTTGTACACACATTCAGAAACATGTGTGTACAAACACACACAAAGGGTGAAATCTTGTTTTTCTTATGGTGAAAATCACTGGTCACCCATTGATGATCAAACGGTCCCCTAAGGTATTGTGCCTATATGCTGTACGCAATATGTTTCTTATACATTAAATTACATTTTTATCAATTTATTCATTCAATCATTTTCACAGTACATGTGCATTTATGCACTTATCCAGGCCTTTCGATGTAGGCTTTCCACTGCACATAAACGTCATTAACAAACATTGTGTGTTGATATTGCCCCCTAGTGGCCATGCTGTAGAGCAGACAGATTACATTTGGGGTGAGGCAGTGACAGAACAATAAGGAGTGCTCAGGGTCACGTATTGGACAACTCTGTTGAGTATTTGATTCACATACTTTTCAGAAAAAGTTCCTCATGTGTCCTCTACTGGTGCTTCTGTGTATAAATAGTAGCAGTAAACGTGGTAGTGCTCTGTGCCCAATCTGTGAGATACAGATCAGCTTGTAGTTCCAGTCTGTTGCATGAATACAAGATAACGGATGGGGATGAAAAGAAATGCAGGGAGAATCCAGAGAGTCGGTTGAGGGAAGATAGTAAAAATCCTAAGAGCACAATCAAGCATTTAGGTGACCGAAAAACGCTGGTCACAGGAACTGCTTGTCAAAAATGCTTTGTTGATGGGTCTGCATAGAGGGTTGAATATAACCCATGTCAGATTATTGCAGTAATTACACAGGCCCTCTGAGAGTTAAGCTCTTTATAGTCAAAGCTGTGGAGAGTGGATGCAGACTTAGCCATCTTCAAATTAGCATGCGCCCAGTTCCTGACGAAGCCAGCGACACTTCTGATATCAGTGCAGAGAGCTAGAGAGAGAGGGAGTCATCCTGTTGACGTTTTCACACCATTTATATGCAAGGCTGGTGTGGATTTCATAAGTATTTCTGTGTAGGCTTCCTGCAGGTGACACAAGATATGGGTCATAAAGGCGAAAAAAAGAAGTTTTTCTGGAGTTCACTCATGGCAATAACACTATTAAATGAGCCTGGTTCCTGGAGATTAGTTTATTTGGCAGAATGTCTCCTGCCATACAGTTCAAGGGTAATTTTGTGTTTTCTGAACGTGATTGGCTCCAGTAACTTCTTCTGCATCTTAATTGCAAACAGTAAAGGTTTCCCATGTGTCCTGTACTGGGCAAAATGACAGCCCTAAGCTTGTTCTTGCATGAGGGGCAGTTCTGCACTGAATCCTTTCTGTTCTGCAGAGTGTTTGGCTTCTTGCTTGGTGCAACTGTTCAACAAAGCCTATGTTTTTATATCTATTTATGGCCTGACTCTTTACAGTCAGGCCATTAGGAGAAGGTACTGGAGAAGGTTAGGAGAAGGTACTGTAGGGATCATCAGACATGTTGGGGAGACATTAGGGCCTTTTCAACTGGGAGCTGATCACTTAGATATACGAGACTATGAGAACTTCAGCTTATTGGTATAATCAGGACAGTTTGAAGACAATAAGAAAACAAGGTTATAGTATTTTTAACACTGCCGTGTGCTGAATCTGTCCGGGTCTGCGTGAACTAACTGTTTATCTCTTCCAGGGCTGCTGGAGGACTATCCGTCAGGCGTGGACCCGGACGCCGAGTGCTGTGATGTGCGGTGGGACTTGAAAACGGACAACCGCTCCAGGGGGACGCTGAAAAGAACTCACCCGCCGTGCCAGCACCGGACCTCCCTCAGCTCCTCGGCGGCATGCAGACTGTGCAACAGCCGCCTCAAACTCTGCCTGCTGGTCCTCGTGCTCCTGCACACTGTTGCCAGCCTCAGCGCATCCCACAATGCAACAGGACTGGGCCTGCCCGCCATGGCGCCTCTGGAGGAGAGCCCTGCCAACGAGGAGTGATACCGTTGCCAGCAGAAGGGGAGGGGTGGGGAGGGAGGGTGCTGTGGGAAGAATGGCGGTGGGGCGGATCTCTCGCAATGGCAACCCATGTGGGAAGTTACACAGGCGGAGGCGGCTGGGAGCTGTGTGCTTGCGGACATCCTTCAAAGCTCTCGGGAAACGGCGAATGCATCTGGAGACTAAAAGACCTGCAAATCAATCACAACAAACTGAAATAAATAAAGAAACAAACAAACAGACAGACAGACAGACAGACAAACAAAGGAACTCAAACAACCCCAGCCACAAGGGGGCGACGCCACAGCCTTTGTTGAGTGGGAGGGATGGCTTTCTCACTGTTTTCACTCACTACGCTTTTTTACACTGTGTTCTAGCTCTGGATTTCTGTTGCACTGGCTGACTATGGAATTACACAATCATATTATCTTTCTAATGTTCATCCTTTGTGTTTGTTTTTGGGTCTCTCGTATGGGAAGAACATGTTTTATCTAAATGAGACAGATAATGTGTACAATATTTTATTTAGCTCAGAGTTTGTATGTTTGTTTGCGGATCTATATTTACAGTATGAGTTATGTGTCTGTTGTGTTACACCTGCCCACGTTTGTGTCTGCGTTTCTGTGTGTGAGTATGCATGAGTTCATTAGTGTCCCACCAATTCCCACCTATGCCATATGTTTCATTCTTCATTATATAATGTCTTAATTCTGAGATTTTAAAGGTATTATCCAGTCAGTATAATATTTTTCAATTTGAAAGGGATTTTTATACTTAATTACATGAACCTTCTAAAGAGTTATAGTTGTGTCAGACCTCGTACTTTCCAGTTGCTCAGATTGTGATGGCTGTCTTTCGTACAGTAGCTGCAGCTACACAGACATGTCCTTTCTAAAGACTTCCACTGCTTACTGACTATTTTGCTAACTGCAGTATTTGTAATAGTTTCAGAACTTATATTACTTATAATGACTGGATGTTACTTTTAATGAGTTTCCTCTTGATGAACTGATAAAATGGTAAAATGGTAAAAACCCTAACTGGCATGTGTCTTATCTAAATCAGTGTCTTCGTCGTAATATATCAGACACAACTTGTAGCAGTATGAGGGGAAAGGTTTGACTTTTAATTGGAATATAACAATAAAATGCTACTCCCTGATCTCACAATATTAATAGAATGGAATCAATCATCCAGATGTATACCAAACAGATGGTTAGACAGTAAACAGTTCTGTATTTTTTAAATATGTTCTTATTCAAAATGTAAAATGTTATCTCTTTTGGATACGTGCATGTGATGGTGGAAATGGTAGCCTGTAGCATGTCCTCTGTCTTCATTCAACCAGTGTCTCATCAGGTAAAGGGCTTATTAAGATTAGCATCAACATACATACAGTATACTGTCCATACATGCATGCACATACAGTTCATACGTAAAACATTGTGGCAGACAAAGGATAACAACATGCTATACAGTTTATCCAGTAGTACAGCATCTTACTACTGGTGCAGCTGTAGAAGTAGAGGTATTCCATTGGCTGTTGTCATAAAATAAGGCCAGGTATGTATCCTAGCGAGGGGAGGGTGGTGTTAACAGCATGGGAGATGCTTGAAAGCCACATCATCAATGTAACCTCTTGAAAGGAATGGTGACCTTAAGGGCTGTTTCATCTAAGT
Source organism: Aphredoderus sayanus (assembly GCA_027564795.1). Taxonomy (NCBI): domain Eukaryota; kingdom Metazoa; phylum Chordata; class Actinopteri; order Percopsiformes; family Aphredoderidae; genus Aphredoderus; species Aphredoderus sayanus. The sequence goes on along the minus strand of JAODUG010042530.1, from coordinate 5,579 downwards.
TTTTTGATGGGTTGTTTATCTAATGAGTTGGGAGTTCAGGTATTTACAGATAAACAGATGCTGCCAAATGCAACTGTTTCCACTCTCAAATCTACTGATAATATTTACACAAGGTGTCCATTTCAACGGTATATAATTGATTTTTAACATCCAATATGACATCACCATTCATGACATGGAGTGTTTAGTCGTATGTTTGTAAACTTTAGGCCATGCCCAACCCATAAATGTTATCAACTGGCTTGTATGTAAACCTATATGTGTTTATTTTCCTTCTGTACATCACACCAATCCATCAGACAGCTGGTTAGAATGATGTTGTTCTCTATGTCACCAGTAGATGGGGCTGGAATTGTTTGTTGTATAAATGGTATATCTGCCCATTATCACAGTCTTAATTAAAGAGAAGAAAATAGATCCCAAACATATACCACACAAGAAGGGGCACGGTACTACTGTGTGTGTGTGTGTGTGTGTGTGTGTGTGTGTGTGCACCTTAGTGCGCGTGCTTTGTCCACGTGACCAAAAGTAGATTGGGCAGATGTTAGACTGGTGGGGTAAACAATAAAACAAACAGGCAGAGAGCTTCAAAGGCCCCCAGGAGCCGCAGAAACATATATGCCATTAATATGTGGATGCATAACTGACAAACAATCACTCAGCCCCATGCCATATGCCAGCCTAAAGGGATTCACCATAGGTATACAGTACATGTGTTTACCGTGTGCCTGTTTGTATCAGGTCAAAGGTGTTGCTGTGATGAAACAGATGATTCCATCACAAACCAACCTTCAGGCATCTATACACACAGTATACCTGCCTTCACATTTCTAAGCCAGGGATCATGTGTGTGCCAGATGCTGAGGTGTGTCCTCCATACAGCTGTGTCCAGATGTGTGTCCTTCATGCCCTCACAGACAATGCATCAAGGGGCGGAAATTGTTTGCTCACGCTGGACTCTGACTCCAAGGAAATGGAGTCAGAGTTACATTCACCGCACGATACAGTTGCTCACCATTATTATTATTATGATGCTTAATAATATATTGTTATAATTCTTGTTTTCGACATTTCGCAGCATTATGAAGTAACTTATTGTGGTCCTATACAGTAGTATCACTCTAGAGCCATAGCAGTTGTATGGTAGGGGTCTGTTTCATGATACTGTTCACCCACGTACGCAAGCTAATTTAGCACTGCACATAGCCACTCTCATCCCCACCCCCACTACCAAGTGTGCAACCTCCACCAGATGGTAATGTCACCCTGTTTCTACTACCCTATTCCTTCCTGGCCTTTCTCTTTTCACCATAGTTCTGTTCCCTCTATCCTGTGGATCTATGCAGAAGCCCATTCCTGTTTTGTGTTTTTTGTGTTTACTGGCAAATATGTTCCCTAAACTGCTGAATGTATTTGCTTCCAGATTCTCTTGTGTGTTTTTAGATGATCACAATGTCACTTTTCTGTTCTTACCCTGCACCTCCTCTGCCCCCCACCCCTCCCCCAACTCGTCTTTTTGAGCGCCTGAAATCATTGCTGTTAAAGCTGACTGTGGTGGGTCTTAACCAATAGACTTGTGGAACTGTGTGTATGGAAGAAAGAGCGCTGTGCTTATAAAAACAAGGTTCAAAGTCATATAGAAGTATCATTGCAATTTGCGATTATGATTATTATGATTACTATTATACTACCGGTATATTGTAATATTATAGATGCTTTAGTTCGAGTAACTTCTTTAATTTTTTTACAAACGACTTTGATGAAATGATTTATAAAACAATCTCACAAGTCATGACCTTTTCAAAAAGTATGAAAACAACTGCTACAATGATTAAAATTGTGTTCTCATGAAAATAAATACAGACAATATAATCTGTTCCCAGGTGGAGTTTTTGGAGCTCACACAATTGTTTACATGTGACCCCAGAAGCCTATACATACACTAATGTTTGAATGGTTAAAACAAAAATGTTGAGGCTGCCCCGGTCTAAAATAGAACAGACCAAACCTCGAGAGTTGTTAATGATGGGAAGAATAGTTAAACAAGCAATTTCCAGAGCCCTCTTTTAGACCTGCATTTTATCATACTGACATAAGAAGCATTCACATGAGATACAAGAAGGTTCCAGAAGAACTCTGACAGTGGCTCAAGGAAACCTATAATGAATAACGAATGAGTGAAATTCCGGTAAAATAATCTACTCTCCCATGTTCTGAATTGAAAGTAATATTACTTGATGGTTTTACGAAAGCAGTATGGGAATCTTTAATTAAACAGTATATGTTAAAACTTAACACAAACACCACATTACATGTTTAAAGAAATGTGTTTGATGTTCTTGTGTTAGTTGTTTGTCTGAAAAACATAGACAATATAAGGTCATATTTTTCACAACCTATTTAGACGAATAACATCCCCTTTATTGCAGATTATCACGTGTTTCCATTTGTGGACACTAGATGGAAGTATGTCCACATATTTGCAGATTGAGACGAAATTATACTTAATTGCCCAGGCTATATTAAAGAATGAATGTTGTATGATGAATTGATTTAGATAAACCCATTTTCTTAGTTTTAACAGATAAAGCCATCAGTGGGATGGACATTTAAACTCATCCCAATTATGGCATTCTGCTTGTTAATTTCCCTTAGACTGGTGTGAGATAAAAGATGAAAAGATACTATAGTTGTGAATAAATCTTTCCCTCATCCATTATGCAACTGCAGAGCAAAGAGCTACTTTGGCTAGCCAGGTCATAGCACTCCCCTACTGAACCTTTATTGTTTAATATCACTGCCCATAAATATATTCAGCTGTTTATGGGGCAGCGTTGCCTTTGCTATATTAACAATATGAGGTGTGCCAATGAAACTTCGGGTTTTTAATCCTTACCTGAATCTGTGGAAAGTACTATAGTGTGGGTCACTTTCAATTCACACTTTTCACAGTCAATCAACTAGGGCATCCTTTTGGGATTTAGTAAATTCAGGTCAGTGAAATTGACTGGCAGGGCTTTGTTTTGAAACAGCACAGAGACACATACAGGACAATCCCCAGCAGTATTGCAGAAATGGTTATAAAGCTGATACAACAACAGTTTCCAGTTATGTGCCAATGACCTTCTCCATCTAACGTTTAAGCTCTTGTATCTATTTCACCTTGCTGGAAGATGAAGGATTTAGCTCACTAATCCTTAAAATGCAACGGAGAACACTCAATATGCCTAAGGTTTTCATGCTTACCGTTATTTTTTTGTGCTGTGTGAATGGTTCACTACCTTTAGATGGCAGTGTTTTCTAATAATTTAAAAGACATTGTGGCATTTGCAGAAATGGTACCTTTATTCAAATAAACTACTACAACTAGTATAATATTTCCACTTTAAGTGTTGTCAACAGTAGATCTAGTCTAATAAAGCATGTGATACATTGCAATAATGTAACTCCAACCTGACAATTACTGGCATTAGGCGTAGGCCTACAACTATCAGCTGCTGGCTAGTGATAGGTGAGCTTCAGTAAGTCAAGTTTCATTTTAATCTTCTCACAAGCTTGAATGCTGCATTATTCTGTTTCCTAGATTTGTAACTTTGCAGCAGTTGTTTGTCTCAGTAGTCCTTGTTGTCTCAAAATATGCATATCTCTTTAACTTATGTGTTAGAGAAATACTGGACCAGTTAAAGCATCTCACATAGTTAAAGCCTCCTAGATCCTTACATAACAGTCTCTATAACAGCTTTAAAGCCAGTCTGGCTCATCCCAGTTCTTTCCCCCCCACTTGTTTATGCAGCAGAATGTGCATGTGTTCAGACTTTATAACAAGGGGAATGGAGGGCAGTGATATCAGGCCTGTGGGATCTCCATTATGGTCTGCCCCCTGTATTGATACAGTATTTATATTTGATTGAGTCTGAGTAATTATAACTACACATATATTTTTGTGATTTAATGCTTGATATAAACCAAAAGAATGAGTGGCACCTGTCAGTGTCTCCACTCTCTAGGGGAGTGAAGCCATTGCTTGCCTCATCCACCAACATCTTTCAGCGTAGCCCATAGTTAGGGATTTAATAGACCAGGCAAAATTAAATTCCATACCTTTACCAGTCTTGATTAGATGACTGCATGCCTGACAATGGTGCATCAATGTGGCTGTAATGGCATAGCGTGGAGTGTCGCTGATGGGCAGAAAAGCCCAATCACCACCTAATTACTTTGTTTTTCCCCTCAGGTGTTGATGAGGTGCGTCCAATTAGAAAGCCACTCAGGATATAATAGAGAGAAAGACAGAGAGAGGAAGACATCAAGAGATAAACAAGAGATGGTGACAGAAGACAAGTTTGAGTGCAATACCATTTGGGAGCTAAAGGCCAGTTGTCGGTTAACCTTGACAACTGATACATCCAACATGTTTATTTGAATGGAAAAGTACTAGAATCCTTGCTATAGGGAACTTACATTTGCATTCAAAATGTCCAAAAGCTAATATAATATAATATACAGTAATATAATACAGTATAATACAACAAGATAAGATAAGATATGTAAAAGTTTTACATTTTTAGTAGGAGTCCAGCAGTGCAAGAATGCAATAATGAATAAAGAAATAAATACACACAGAAAGGACAATAAAGAGAACAACACAATCAGACACAATCAGGTGGCGCCATCTGGTGGCATAATAAGATATAAGAAGGGTAACAGGAGGGTTAACAAAGACTACATCCCTAATTTTCTTTTTGTTCTCACTGGGAACATTCATTAAACTAGTTTCAGATGGCCGCATGTGTTCTAGAGGGCACATAATTGATTCATTATTAAGCAATTTAGCTTGCACCTACTATAGTCCATATACTTATGTATTAAATATACATATAGTTGTATCATTGTTACAAATAATCTTTCATGAATCATGTTACATCCTCTGGATGAAAATATATGGTTTTGAATGACATGGCATAGAGTGTGACCATCCCATTTATGAGGAATGAGCGTTAGAACATTAATATTGTACTGTGACTGACAGTGGCTAATCCGATGCAGCATGTATAATAGCATTATGGCGAGGCATAGCATTCACCACCAGCGCTGCATTATGCATCAGCCACACCATCCAGTATGTTAGATGTGCCACCACCACCATGGGCCCTGCACAACGAAAAGATGGACGTCATGGGACCTGCAGTACATGCCGCGCCAGGACCCTTTTACTCATAATGGCGGCTGCGGCTGTAGCCGGCAGATTAGCTGGCCAGCGTTGGTAAATTGAAACCTACACAGTAGGTAACAAATGAAAGGAAACAGGGCAAGCTTGATATGACTATAGAATAGTGTTACGTGTGTGTGTGTGTGCGTGTGCGTGTGTACTGTATCTGGGTTCAATGCGTCTCTTGTGTTCTATGCGTCTTGGTGACGGACAACGAGATGGCGTCTATAGCTGACAGCTGGCAGCCTTAGTTTCTTTCACATGTCGATGTTGCGCTTCTCATTTCCAGGCAGCGTTGTGGGGGGGGGGGGGGGGCTGTACGGAACCCAAAGCGCACCCCAGCGCTGCGAGGCGCGGCCTTTCTGACGCA
>JAODUG010042519.1:0-16849 GCA_027564795.1 Aphredoderus sayanus | reverse complement strand
GGGAGTGAGAGGGAGGGAGGGGGAGGGGTGGGGGTGGAAGAGGGAGGGAGAGAGGGAGGGAGGGGGAGTGAGAGGGAGGGAGGGAGGGAGGGGGAGTGAGAGGGAGGGAGGGAGAGAGGGAGGGGGAGTGAGAGGGAGGGAGAGAGGGGGAGAGTGAGGGAGGGAGGGAGAGAGGGAGGGTGAGAGTGAGGGAGGGAGGGAAACGGAGAGAGAGGGGGAGGACGCCTCATGTATTGTTTGGCGCGACTACTATTGTCTGTGTTCTTGTTTGTTTAAGCTCTTTACTGTTTGTGCACTATAGTATATAGATTACTTTGTAATACAATTCAACTGAAAATAACATAAGCCCAGCTCCACTTCCCGTTAACAGCTTCCATGTTCCCTGTCAGTCGCAGTCTGTTTAATCTCTGTCCCAACAGAAACTGTGTATTCACTCTCTCATGGGAATCTTCCAGGTCCAGTCCAGCATGGGAGCCAGCCTTCCAGACAGCAGCACCGGGACCCAGTCCAAGCCTCAGACAGAGTCTCCACGGGTCCCAGCACCAGCCCCGGTCCCAGCCCCAGTCCCAGCCACGGCTCCAACCCCTGCTCCAGCCACGGCTCCCGCCCCGGTCCCAGCCCCGGTCCCAGTCCCAGCCCCGGTCGCGAGCTCCGGCTCCGGCTTTACCCCAGCCCTGGAGGTGCATCCTCAGGCGCCTGCCATCCCCGAGGAGCCCCTGGAGGGGCAGAGGGCGGAGCCGGGGAAGAGGGCGGAGCCTGAGGAGGACCCCAACGAGGATTGGTGCGCTGTCTGTCAAAACGGGGGCGAGCTGCTGTGCTGTGACAAGTGCCCAAAAGTGTTCCACCTCACCTGCCACATTCCTGCCCTCAACGAGTCCCCCAGGTAGAGTACGGGTCAAACAGGTTATTTTAAGGGGTTTAAGGGTTATTTTAAGTCTTTTAAGGGTTATTAAATCTATTATTCAGTCGCAGCGGCCAACACCGCCAATGTGGGACAATCCTGTAACCCACGTCTGTCAGAAAAGTACAGTCCAATTACCAAATGCATTCTATATTTGGCATAATACATACGCATTTACCGTAGATATGTCTCAATCACAGTGGTCAGTGGACAGGTAAAGGAAGTGTTAACAAGACGCCAACCTATTGTTGACTAGAAATACATTTGTGTCACAGCCGTCAGTGTAACCCTCCCCTGTGTCTCCTCCCCCTCCAGCGGGGAGTGGTTCTGTTCCTTCTGCCGCGACCTGAGCTCTCCGGAGATGGAGTACGACTGCGACTGCGCCGAGCCTGGGAAGGAGACGCAGGGCTCCGAGGGGCTCCCCCCATTCGATCGACGGGTACAGACAGTCTCACACACACACACACACACACACACACTGACTGCCCTTCACATTAGCACGATTACGGTATGGTAGCCAAGATGGCACTCTGCATCTCTGACCTGAGAGCTTCATATGATCAGTGCCGCCACACAACCCTGTGATGAGGTCAAAAGTGTTGTTTGCCTCAGACTGAATAAGGGAGATGTGCCCTAGTTCTCTTATGATCACATGCAGGCAGCTTGTGGCTTTTTACATTGTAAATTAGGTGCCTCTTCTGATATTTATCAAAGGAAAACTCTGTCGAGATTTAAAATCTAAAAATCCCCTTGCCAGCCTGCAGGGGGCAGCAGAGACTTGTTGCCACAGATGTGGTAGACTTGTTACAAGACCTGTACCCCGAATTGCCATGCTACTTGCTGAAGTGCCACTGAGCAAGACACCACACACAAGCCTCAGCTAAACATTGTTGTGTTGTTTCTCTCTGGACCAACAGAAGTGTGAGCGGTTGCTGCTGCAGCTGTACTGCAACGACTTCAGCACAGACTTCCAACAGGCCCCTTCTCCTTCGGTGAGTGAAAGTAGCAGCTCCAACGCAGGAGATGACGGTTCCTCTGTTGTGTTGCAACTGTCTGTTGACACACAGTGCAGGTTAAGTCAGTAAGGTGAAGCACTTGCACACGGTTTATTAGAGGTGCTCGATTTGAAATTATTGCTTTGAACTTGCTGTATTACTCAAAAGTTGTTTATCTCACTGTATGTAAATGTTTATCACTTAACTTTTACCATTGAAATTAAACTACTAACACTTACTGTTGTGGAAATACAGCCATCCGTCTCATTTGCATGATAAAATAACATTGGAATGGAGCTGTCAAAGTGACGGTGGTTGGCGGATGCCATCTTTCTTTATTATGTTCTCACTTGGCTGTTGTATCTGCTTGAAGGAGACGCGGCGCTACAAGGAGCTGATTAAAACCCCCATGGACCTGTCTGTAGTGAAGAAGAAGCTGGAGCTGAAAGCAACAGCTGGGGAACGCTACATCAGCCCTGAGCCGTTTGTGGCGGACGTCAGGCTCATATTCAGCAACTGTGCAAAGTACTATAAGGTAAGCCTGCGTGGGGGATATTAACCCTCCCGCTGTCCTATGGGTCAAAATGACCCGGTGCACTTGCCAGAAATGGGCGCTAACCACAACAATGACATATGATATTCTGTGGTTGGCTCCCTCTGCAGGTAGTCTGCTGAAAACCTTAGGACAGCTGGAGGGTTAAACGGCAGGGGGAAAGAGGGAAATTGGCATAAAAATAGAGGGAAACCACATCCACCTGCTGTAGGACAAGGAAATAGTTAGGCTTACTCTCAAAATACTTCTGAGGTGCGTTAATTTTCGGCGAGCCGAGGCAAACCTTTACAACGAACGCGTTTTCTTAATATTTAAGCTGTAATGTTTTGTATAAACATTAGAAATTGTAGTTTAGCAAACGTTCGCCTAGAACTCGAAGAATTAGTTAAACTGTTTGGGGGGAAGTTTGCCTTTGTTTGCCAGTTTGAGCGCACCTCGGGTGAACAAGCAGTCAGCTCCGCCCTGCAGTGTTCCACAATGTGCTGCATGCATGGGGCTGCTAAAGCACCAGTAACCGATGTTTGTCGCCTGCCACCCAGCGCGGTGGTGCCGGTGTGTGCACGCCGGCCTCCAGCAGACGGGGGGGGACTGCAGTCGGGTGTAACAGCTTGTGTGTTGCCCAGGCGACGTCGGAGGTGGGCAGCGCCGGCCTCTACCTTGAGGACTACTTCGAGGAGCAGCTCCGCGCCGTCTACCCCGACAAGGTGTTCCCCGGCGGGAGGGAGGAGCGCATGATCCCCCCAATAGAGGACGAGGAGGGGGAGGAAGAGGAGGCAGGGGAGGCGGGGAAGGAGGGGAAGGGCACCCGGGACGACCCTCCCCCTGAAGGAGGAGGAATCCCCCCTGTGGAGGATGAGGAGGAGGAGGACCTCGCTCCTCACGATGAACGGGCACCCGTGGAGGAGGAGGAGGAGGAGGAGGGGGAGGAAGAGAAGGAGAAGGAGAGGAGCACAGAGGAGAAGGGGATCTCCACGGCAGAGGACAGGAAAGACGGAGCTGTGGAGGAGGTGAAACAGGAGGAGGTGTCACCCGTGAAGGATGCCCCAGCTCCTCTCCTCCCCCCAGGAGCGGCCCCAGAGGAGGCCCCTGAGGAGGCCCCAGGAGCAGCCCCTGAGGAGGCCCCAGGAGCAGCCCTCGAGGAGGCCCCCATGGAGGCCCCCGAGGAGGCCCGTGAGGAGGCCCCCGAGGAGGGCCCTGAGGAGGCCACAGGAGAAGCCCCTGAGGAGGCCCCTGCGGAGGCCCCAGGAGAAGCTCCTGAGGAGGCTCCTGAGGAGCCCCCGATAGAGGAGCCCCTGAAGCGGGAGGACTCCCAGCTACCCTCCGAGCCCCCAAAACCTGGGGAGCTGCCTCCTGCTGGCACCGCCCCCGGGGAAGAGGAGTTGCAGGGGTGAAGGGAGGAGGAGGAGGAGGAGGATGGTCTTCCACAGTACTGGCCCAGACGGACCAACCTGCGACGTCTTTTGCTGCAACCTCTCACCTCTGTCTCGTACCTTTATTATTCACTATAGGCAACCTATGATACCGCAATACATCGTTGACTTAACTTTAAGTAGTGGCTTAAATGCTGTTGATGCCCACACGGGGCAGTATACTATCTTTCGTGTTACTTTTAGCTTGACAATTTTACTGTAAAATAGAAAGCGATCGTGTTTAACCGAACAATACATAATGACTATTATCCTGTTGTGGATATGATCCCCTATCACTTGTCTTCAGTTGGTAATTATCTGGATTATTGAACACTACAGTATTTGGCCAAGCGTCCCATCAAAACATGAACACTTTTGAAGGTACTGCATGCAATTAGAATCTAATTTAATTAAGTCTCAATTCTATAGTATTTATAGAATGTTGCTCACTTGTATATAATGGCCTATATTTCAATGTATTAGTCTATATTTCAATGTATTATTTTATTTGAAGGCTGTAACATTGGGCCACTGTATGTGAAATCTCAAATCAACACATTAATTGAAACAATTTGAAAGGAATGTGACATTTGTGTAACAGAAGAGAACAAGTGTAAGTTGCCTTGATCCTTTTTGTATTTTGTTTTGTGAACCTTTACTCATATCCAACGCCGTTTTGTTTTGATAGGCCTGGTTTTTATAATATTATAGGCTGTACCAAGCTTTCGCTGGAAGCCGTAATCACTGCCAGATAGCACAGACTGCTTCAGCGGTCGTCAGATGTTCAAACATAATCTTTAAACAGTAGGTCGCTATCACTCGGTGTCCTTTGGGATCACCAGTGTGGTTAGTGTGGAATGGGAGCGAGGGTGCAGAGGCACTCGTCTTTTAGTGCTATTGTGGCTGCGCAAGGTACAGCACGCCCCACAAACCTCAAGGTGATATTATTGTCTGTCTCTCCACTGTGAATGGCATTTGGTCACCGTGTTAATTTTGTCTGCGTCAGGTCTCACTCCATACTGGGTCACTCTCTCAGAAGAACACAGACAGGCAATAACATCGTTCTGGATAAATAAAACCTTCAAACTGTATTTAATGGACCTGTGGTTCCTACTTTTTACCCCTTATTTTTACGGACTTCTGCTTGGACAGGGTAAGCGTATTGTAAATGTTTTATTACTCTGCTTACATTTACAATAGGCTATTATCACAAATGAGGTGGGTGATTATGCTTTGTGTGAAATATTTCAGAGTTGAAGGTTGTGTTAACAAAGTAGTGTTTGGCTTAGACAACCACACAGGCCTACATACTATTTATAACGAATGTGTTAAAATAAAAATGTTAATGCGTTAAAGGTTAAAATTTGTCCCTCGATTTGTATTGAACTCCCCACAAACACTTTCATGACTTGGCCACGCAGAGCAGCCAACATTACAGGAGTGTTGCGAAGATGGCAAGAGTCGCGGCCAGAGGGGACACCACTGTACAATACTTCCCGTCATCTCCCACTCTCACCTCTGCAGGTAGGTCACACCCATAAACACTGGCTTAACAATGGAATGGGGAATTTATTGCAGGGCCCGGTATGACCTATATTAGTATGATGGGCATCACTTGCAAGTGATGGGGTAAAAGCATCAAATCTATAGTATTGCAGTGGCGAAAATAATCAACTTAAAATTGTGGGTATAGTCTTTTCTACAACAAAACGACAGCACTAGGCCTAGGTAGGGTTACCGCAAAAACAGTAAAGTATACAATTTTGTATCAAGAATACATCTGCCAGACAGGTGGACATTTACAGAGACCTGAGACAAGTGCCAAGACTTCTAATTTTAATATTTTAGTGGGCAGAACAGTACTTGATGAAAGAATTCCATCTTGCTGAGGGGTGTTTTTTGTCATTGTGCTTGACTAAGGTTACAAATAAATAACCCAATTGAAATAAATATTTCTATTGCTTTGCCAGTTGGTAAAATGCCTGATTTATATTGCTGTGAATCCCTGATAGGCTAATTCAGGAGCAATGCTGCAGTGAGGTGTTCCATGCCAACCTTTGCAACAATGGGATCGAAATGGCCAAAGACCAGGGCGCATGCGAGAGACCTTTCTTTGCAGGAGATCCCGCAGAAACGGCGGTGTCCAAGGTGGGAATCGCAATAATGTCTTTCAACAAATTTTGTTTGTTTCTTAGTATTTTTGTTTTGTTTAAAGCTTATATTTGAGTTTTTTATTCATGTTCTTGTCATAGGTTTGTGAACCATTGAGACAACACACATTAGCCTTTACATGATCCTTTACCATGGGCTCCACAAATTAATTCTGTCTCTCTTGCAGATGTGCTGTGATTGCTGTGTAATTGGTCTGATGTCAGTGGACCAGGGTTTGGGCTGCAGCCTCGGCCTGTCCCTTGTGAAAAAGTGTGAGAATGCAGCACTGTCCTGCTGTACCCAAAACAAAGGCGTGAAACCCAAACAGGTCACCCAAGGTACAAGGCCCACACAAACTGCATTGTGCAGTTTTTCCCAAGCACCAGTGCAGTTTGTGTGCAATTGATTGGTCAAACATTGCTTGGGGGTAGATTGAAGGCTGGTGGACAGACTGGATCACGGGGATATTGGGCGAACTAAGCTGTAGGACACCCTGTCAAATGGTGACTTGTGTCCTACATCTTTTGTCACGTGGGGAAACATTAAACTACTAGAGAGTTGATGTAGGAATGTAAGAACAAAGGCCACAGTGATAAGAAAAATAGTAGTGTGTTAGACTTCTAGGAAATGTGTGGTCTAAAAAGACTCTTTTTAACCTGCTCCTGTTTATATCTGAGGGCATTTGATTTTTGTTAAAATAATTGCATAAATGTGAAGAATCTGTTGGTAAAAGTCATTTATCACAGCTCCAGTGACAATGCAGCCTTGGATCACTGCCATGGCAGAACCTGACAGGGAACAGAATGATTGCAGAGGTTTGGCTCCATTTTAACTTAATTGCATTTTGTTCTACCAAAGCTATTAAGAGGGCGTACACTATACTGTATGTTAATTAGGGTGATTCTGTATATCTGTGATTCTGTCGCAATCATCTACTGTGTTTTTAAAATCTAAAAATGTTCTGTTTATAGTCACCAGTTGCTCACAGCTCTGCGTCGGTAATGGCACCTGTTCCTGCAATGACGGCTACCAACTCAACGCAGATGGGGTTAATTGTGAAGGTAAAAACCCGTGCTATTTTTCATAAAGGATTTCACATTAAATAAACAGTGCACCTTTCTTTACGGCAAACAACACATTTCAGTGATTGCCACCTGATTATTAAACAAACAAAGGTTTTGGGTGACAATATTATATTAGCTTTCTAGCCAAAAGTTTACCATCTCCAAAACTTGAAATTGTGCATTCCATTTAAGGTGAGTTCCTTGGTTTGTGCCCAGAATTTCCCTTGTGGTTGAAACCGGCATCTGCAACTCAGAGAGGGTGTGCCTCTCCCGTGCCTGAGCACTGAGTTGCTTGCATGTTCTCTCAACCCACTCCCTGTCCAGTGTGCAGACGTTAGAAGGGGTGTAGAACCTCAGACTGTATCTAGCTGGGAATAAATTACAACGAGGCTGGTGGGGTGTCACAACTCCCCACCAGACAAAAAGACATGTATGTATGTCCTCCTCCTAGTTACACGTTGTCGCTACAGAGATGTGTTACGGACGTGTGTGTCAGCAGACTCGTGGTGTGTTTTGCCCTGTTAGATATCGACGAGTGTGTAAGCCACACAAGCCAGTGCCCACCAGGCCAGACCTGCATCAACACGGAGGGCTCCTACGCCTGTCAGACCAACATCATCGTGTGTGGGCAGGGCTACCGGCTGAGAGACGGCATGCGCTGCGAGGGTACGTGCCGGTATTTATCTGCCTGTCTATCTTTATTATTAGATGGTTTAAGCTACCCACCTAGTACTAGCCAGGTTTATATTTATATTATGTTTTCTTAGTTTTTATGTTTGGTGTGTATCTGTGTTTGTGTGCTTATGCTTGTTTGCTTGTAAGTGTGTGTTATCAAACAAAATATTGAGTGTGCTTGCATGGGTGCGCGCATGCGTGTGTGTGTGTGTGTGTGTGTGTGTGTGTGTGTGGGTGCGTGCGCGCGCGTGTGTGTGGGTGGGTGCGTGCGCGCGCGCGTGTGTGTGTGGGTGCTTGCTTTCGACCCCTAATTGCTTTCCAACGCTGCCCAGATGTGGATGAGTGTCTGGCAGGGCGAGACGTGTGTGGCGACCACGGCTGTGTGAACATCATCGGCACATACCGCTGCGTGTGCAGGCCAGGCTTCTCCTTCAACAGCCTCACCAGACGTTGTGAAGGTGGGGGGCCATTTTGAAACGCTAAACACTGTAGTTCCCTAGTCCAGTCCCAGGCCAGTGGTTCTACAGCCACATTGGCTTCTGTGTAAAATTCTCTGTGCCGTTCCCCCTTTAGCTTTTAATTTCTTCATATTCATGTTGCAATTATTGACTAATAGGCAAAATAAATGTTGTTAATATTTGTATTCTCTGCAGTACCTCCTAGTACCACTAGGGCTACACATATTCCTATTTGTGAAACACTTGCCTATGAGTGAATGGTCTGTGTTTTGTGTGTGCACAGATATCGACGAGTGCAAGCAATTTTCAGGGGGAATCTGTGCGCACACCTGCACCAACACAGAGGGTTCCTACCAGTGTAGCTGTACGACAGGCTTCATGCTAGCCCAAGATGGAAGGAACTGTAAAGGTACAGTAAGGTGGCATCTGCTTGTGCAAATGGAGTGGTTTGTTTCTTCTGTTCTGAAAGCTAATCTCACTGACAGAGGTGAATGAGTGTGAGGCCAGTCCATGCAGTCAGGGATGCACCGATGTCTATGGCTCCTACAAGTGCTACTGTCGTCGCGGTTACCAGCTGAGTGACACTGATGGGATCACGTGCAATGGTACGTTTGTGCTTTCCTGGCAACAAGTGACTCGGTTGTACAGTTTAGAGCTATGCTGAACCTTACGTAGACATTTGGAGTTGTGTACAGCTGTAGCGCTGAACCTTACGTAGACATTAGGACAGTTGTGTACAGTTGTAGTGTTAACCCTTATGTAGACATTAGGACAGTTGTGTTGTCTGTAGGGGCCTGAAGACGCTGGGCTAATTTTGAAAAGATTTAGCCTCAGATGTGACATAATTTCTGGATTGTAACCAATCATCTCTTACCTACTATATCCTCCCACTCCCAGTGAGATAGCTCAAGTTAGGGAATGTTAACAGAACAGTGTAACACCATAGATGTCTGTCCAAAATATCATTTGGATATTGGAATGATACCAACACCCAACAAACATTTGAATGGTGTAAATGCTCGGATAATATTATTCTGATATTATAATAATATAATAATACTGTATAATATAATAATATAAAAATAATATAGCTCACTCAGTCGCATTGATATATCACCTTTGAGTTAAAGAATCCCTGTGCTCTAGGAACACTTTAGTCTGGCTGTGATATTCCTAATGCATTTTCTAAACCAGTTAACTCATTCTCTTGACTTCTCCTCTGTTGTTAGATGTAGATGAGTGTGCCATGCCCTCTGGTGGTCATGTGTGTGACTACCGCTGTGCCAATATCCCCGGAAGCTTCTACTGCACATGCCCTCTGCATGGCTACATGCTAGGTCCCAACGGACGAAATTGCCACGGTCAGTCTCGGGAAAACCTTGCATTTAATTATGGATTCAATAAATGAAAGGTGCTCTATACGATATAGCCAAACATTTATATCGTCGGAAACAACAATTTTCTACATAAAGATATAGTGGAGTAATTGCATCCTGAGCAGAGAATGACATCACACTCCCTCCGAGCTCCATTGTTCTTTGTTTAAATCTTGGATGTTAGTGTGCACTCGTGTGTTGTGTGTGGGGTGCTCTAGTTTGACCAGCTAGTGGCAGAAAGTCATATAGATCCCCTTTAAACCTTCATATTTCAGATAGACTGCCAAAACACTTATTTTAATCCAGAGATTATGCTGTCTTCACATGCTTGACGGAGGTTCCTACTTCCCACAAAGTCAGAATTATGAGTAGTGCTTTGTGCTTTGTTGTCGTTCATTCTTTGTAATGTACACTTGTATTTACTCGTATTTACCATACTTGTGATAGTATGTGAAGGCAGCATCACCTTTGTTTCTAAAAAAAAAAAATGGTGTCAACAAAGCAGATAGACTAAAAACACACTACATATACAGTACATTAAATTATATTATACAACTACAACATACTACCAGTAGCTATGGCAATATATAAGCTTTCTATGTATGATTGAGAGATATTGGAATAGCATCTGTTCTCATCCATAAATCATTTTTCATTTTTAAATTCTTTAACACATTTGATGGAATGGTTATTATTTCATGTTAATGCTGTTTTCCCTGTGTGTGTTCAGACATTAATGAATGTTCGGCAGGAATGCACACCTGCTCTATAGGTGAGAGCTGCTTCAACGTGCGAGGGGGTTTCCGCTGTCTTGCTATTCAGTGCCCACCTAACTTCCGTCAGGCAGCTGTGGGGTGAGCAAATCCAAGTGTTCTTCTGGTTCTGGTTCTTGTGGTCTGATAGATATTAGTACAGGTTGTTTTTATTATTATTCACCACTAGATGGGGAACAATGACTGTCTTGAGATGGTCACTACCTCAAATCAGTTTCATTCACGTGATTTATTACATCCCATAAAACAACTGCAAAGGATTTTTGTAACGATTTTCATGTGTGTTTGCTGGGATTATTGCTAATGCCAAATGGGGTTCTTTCACCCCCCCGACCTTCCTTGGCCAAACTGCCTCACCATACGATCAAAGATGCCCCACCTTAGTGCTCAGCAAGAAAAATAAGCCCAGCATTTATTTATGAGCGCCTGGGTCTCAGCCAGTGTAGGGTCTCAATTAGCGGTTGAACAGCATTACAGCAAATAAAATGGATGGTGCTTTCACTGTTAGTGTTGGGTGGCTATCAGTTACTCTCCTGTAAATTCTACCAAAGGCCAGTAGCTGTCCTGGTCTACTAGATAAATATGCAGTCATAAAAGATTTATGTTTGGGGGTTTTTTCTATGTGCATTTTGTGGTTTTGTCTATGTGTGCATAAAATGTTTGAAAATGTACATGCTTAAATATACATAACTATTTCCTAAACTGCTTTGATCTCTTTTCTGTTAAATATTACCTTTGTTCTATCTACAGATATCCATGTAATAGAAATTGTATCCATTAATATTTCTTGGAAATATTAATGCATAGAATGCCTTCTCCTTTCATAATTAACCTCCGTAAATTATCTGAACAGCGCAGTAATGTTTGTAGATGTTTATGATTCCTTAAGATATCCTTTGTTCCATGATGTTATTAGAAAACTACAAAACATAGGTCATATATTTAATTACAACATGTTGCACTGGCACATATATTGCCTTGTGTCCATTCACAAGTCAATATATCCATCAGGTTAGCCTTTTGTATCTTTTCAGCTATATTTCGCTTACCGTTCTAACTATTTGAACGCATCTCTGATTCTCCCAGACACAGAAATGATGGCACTTTCAGTTTACGTTGCCGAAAAATTTGTCAACCCTACGACACTGGTTGTGCAATGGACCCTGTCACTAAAATCACCCACACTGTCCTTTCTCTGCCCAACTTCAGGGATTTTACTACACCAGAGGGTAAGCATAGTGTGTTATTAAGTCATGTGACATGCGTATAGCTGATTCGAATCCTGGTCTAACCAGGAACAATGTGTGGTTGTGTGTAATATTGCTTTACCAAGCACTGTGTAATGAGCCACTTCAATTGAAACACATTTGATTTGTGTCTGGAATTGTCACTGTGGTTAAAACCAGTTTCAAAACATTGTTGTTTTGGAAACGGTTGGAGCACACCTGAGTGCAGAGTGGCTCGCATTCATCCCTGCATGCTCGTACTATTTTCTAACCCCCTCCCTCCCCCCCAGTTGTGTTTTCACACATCAACTGTGGGCTTGGGTTGACATTTGAGGTTATGAATTAGGTTTAATACAGCCGTCTTTAATCTTGTGATTGGTTGCCGTTCCTGTGAGCATAGATGTTAAGTTTCAACAGCAGGTGAGCTCCAGTGTGTAACACACATGTACAGTATCTTAGTTGCACCAGTAGTCTCATTATGAGCAGATCTGTCATGCCCAAAATGAATTCATTAATTTCCCCAACAGAAATCATGTTCCTGAGAACCATGTCTCCAGGCAACTCTGCTGCTACACCGGCTGCCCTTGACGTCTTCTTTGACATCCTAACTGCAGATGAACAGTTATCTTTTGACGTGGTGAAAAGTTACTATGACAACATGATTATGGGTAAGAGACATTTATATCGCTCTAGCTCTATATCTGTTTATCTGTCTCTGTCTTTATTTTATTTTTTTCTTCCATAATAAGCAATGCAAAATGTTACATATTGAATGGTGTGTGTGTGTGTGTGTGTGTGTGTGTGTGTTAATGTCTGCTTGTGTCTATGGGCACCAGCAGGCATAGATTTAAGCAGCCTCCTGATTCGTGTGTGGTGATCTGTCTGCTGTGTTGCCACAGGTGTTGTCCGCCAGGTGAAACCAATTCTCGGCCCCAGGGACATCGTGGTGCAGGTGGCAATGAATTACGTCAAAGATGGGCGCGTCTCCCATCGGGGTGTTGTTGTTATTCACGTATTAATTTCTGAGTTCTGGTTCTGAGCTGGGAGACTGGTCCAATGGATGGGAACGCTGGCGTTGTCTGTAGGACACAAAGAAATGTGAATGTGGCTTTGAACGGCAGACATGGTGAGCCATGATTATACTGCAAGTTTAAGGTCAAGTAATCATTTAATGTATTTACAGTGTTAAGGATGTTACCGTTGCCTGCATACATGGAAGGAACTCTGTGGTTTTGCATCCTCATGCTTAGTTTGGGACAGCACACTCAACATAACATGTTAATCATATGACTAGTGTGTTGTTGTTAATATAGTTATCTATAAGCCATTTTTCTAACCATCTTGAACATTTTCTATTTTTTGTAAACGTGTAGTATGAAATAAAGAGATGTTGTACAAAGTGCTATTTTTATTATACATGCAAATAAACAACTCCTGGCTGTATCAATTATACCTTTAAAAGTACTACACATAGGCCTACCTGATTACACTTGATCCTATATCTCTCATCAGGAAATGAGCTTGTCAGCTGCTATTTAGGCTCACATCCACCGAGAAGACCTAACTGGGTGCTAAAAATCTAATGTGTACTGTATATACTGTGAGAGATAAAAGATGCATAGGCCTATTCACACTGTTCTTCTGACCGCCTGTGACATCTTAACCTAGGAAGTCCTTTTAACTGTCTGGATTATGGGCTGCTGCGCACGAGCGCTAATAATTGTAATAAAAATTCACTGCCGTTAATCAGTTTAATCCCAAAGCACATTTGTAAGATGACTACAGTAGGCGGCTGCTGTAGTTTGAAGATTGACTGATCAACAGTGGTGTATGCCTGCATATGTGAGAACGTAGGCCTAAAATACAATTTGAGAATACTACAACATTGCAAAATGTAAAAAACAAATAAGACAAAAATTAAATAGGAAAATTTAAATTAAAGAAAATTGTCGGTGCTTTGCTGACACGCTGACAAATAAAAACAAACTAGCACGTTATGGCTCCACCTTGAATCATATGGTCCAATGAAAGCGAGGAAAGAACCCGGAAGACTCGCCCATCTGAAGCACGACTGTAGTAAACATGGCAGCTACCACTGACACAAAGATGAACACCCCACTATCAATCTCTCTTCTTTTAAATGGAAAATTCTGTCCTAACCATTTGCAAGTTTTAAAATCGCTTACAAATGATTTGCGGGGTCAGGAATACAGGTTGGAAAACACTTCTGGGTTGATATTAATGCAGAAAACCACATTCTTTGGCATTCTGAGCTAGCAAAAAGCCACTGATGTTATCATGCCGCATTAGCTAATCAATATATTCTTCAGTCGTTTCGTTAAATTCTACCAACCAAGTAATAGGCTATTGAAGTTGAAGAACATATTTATTTTCTTATTGTTAAGTTACCTTAAATACTTCGATGCCATTACTGTACGTTGGCCATTCTGCATATAAAAACCGTCTAGTATTACAAATGGAAAGAAATGTGAACCTTTCAGAATAGGTTCGTTCTGCCACTGTTTTCAAGCGCATTGTTGTTGCGTTAATAATGAATGTCCACATTGTCTCATGTATGTTGTGATGCCAGGGATAGTGTTGAGGAAGAGACCTTCAGGGTTCTGCTGAAGGTCTTGTCCAAACTGTGCGATGAGTTGCCTACAGCTGGAGAGCCATACGTGTCTCAGTGCCTTCAAATAACCGCTGAGTGCTTTAGGACACTGAGGAATGCATGCGTGCAGAGTCCCCGCAACCAGGGATACCTCAGGTAACATGACCACTTAATTCTTGTCACAGTTCAATGCAGTAATGCAATGTAGAGATTGTACATAATATGTAATTAAACAGCGAACAAGTATCAACATAGTTATCAAACATGATCATTACAAAATTAGTACATATGTTTCTAACCACTCTTGTGGGATTTAAAGAATTGAGAATGTGGTATGATGGTTAACAGTAATCTGTACCATTTTATTTCTACAGTGATAAAAAATTAACATAAGAGTACAATCATTTACTGTTTTTTCATTAAGGGAGTTTGGTTTCTTAGAAGAATCGATTAAAGTGTTGACCCTGCTTCAGAACCTACATTTGGAGAACCAAGACAGCATGTTTGAACGTAAGTCTCTTTCTGGCATTTGTATCCATTTGAAAATAAACTGGAATTGCATACATTGATAAATTACATTATACAATGTTCCTGCCCTCCCCCCGGTATAGCTCTGCAGTGTGGAATCCAATTCCTTGGAAATCTAGCTGTGGGTAACCAGGCATGCAAAGATGACATTTGGAAGCTGAGCTTCCCAGATATCCTCCTGTAAGTTTTCTGTGTTGTGCATCAGGTGCTTTACAAAGCCTCTTCTTATAATAATGTTAGATAGTCATTCATACAGCATTCATTGCGAGATTAAAGGTACACTTATCTTCTCACAGTCTCTGAAAACCGAATGTAAATAGGGAGGGAAATGGATAGAAGTTAACAAGTTGTTCACAAGCTGACCTTTTCATAAAACCTTATATAATTTAATATTTACATACATGTTTGAGCTGCCAACGACATTTATACATTATTATATTGTATATACAAGGTTACATACAGTACTTCCATACTGTCAATAATAAATTACATACAGTTTTGCACTAATCATTTTAAATGCTGCAATTGCACCTTACACAGTCTGGGTTTTACACAGCTCTAGTCTTATCTGGTGATATGTTGTGTTGTGATTCTATATCAAACGTCTTAATAATAATTGAAATGTACTGCATATATATATATATATATATATAGCGCTTTTCTAACCTACCGTCCACTCAAAGCGCTTTACAGGCTTACCTCACATTCATGCTGTACACATTCATACACCGATGGCGGTGTCAGCCATGCAAGAACCCACATGACTACTGGAAGCAGTTAAGGTTAGGTGTCTTGCTCAAGGACACCGCGACACTTGTGGTGAGGAGTTAGCGGAGTTCGAACCACGCTACCCACTGTTGCCCGTAATAATAAAATGTTATTGCACTTTTCAAAGATTTACTAAATTTTGCAGCTCAAAGTGCTTTACAGTTTAAAGATCACATGTGCAGCTGTGCGTTCAAATAATAAGAACAAGGATAACATGGTAAAAATGAAAAATAATAAAAGGAACCGTATTATTTTCTTGAACCTTCATTTGCCTGCAGGAAGCTGCTGAGCGTGGAGAACGAGAAGGCGGTGAGCCACACTGCGATGGTGGTCCACACCTGCCTGGACCAGGCCAAGGTGGATCAGCTGGCCCGGCCCGAGAACATCCGCCTGGCTCTCAGAGTGATGGAGCTCTGCAGGACCCAGCCCGACCTAGACTGGACGTAGGTGTTGTAGCGTTGCCCTTGTTCAAGCTCCAGTTAGAGCTTGTGCTCTCTCTCTCTCTCTCACTCTCTGTCTCTGTCTCTGTCTGACTCTCTCTCTCTCTCTCTCTCTCTCTCTCTCTCTATACTCTCCTGGTTCCTCTGGCTCTATTGGTGCCTCTCTCTCTCACTCTGTATGCCTGTCTCTCTCTCTATCTCTGTGTGGGGTTATCACTCTCTCACTCAAATCTGTTTTTACAAGTCAGTGAAGGATTTGCTGCATCAATATCATTATCTTTTTTACTGATGACCTTTAAATGAGAAGAAATGTATTTTATGTTTTGACATCCTCTCTCTCTCTCTCTCTCTCTCTCTCTCTCTCTCTCTCTCTCTCTCTCTCTCTCTCTCCCCCCTCCCTCCCCTCCTCCAGAGTCCTAATAGCAACTCAGCACTTTCTCAAGTCTCTGTCTCTGGTGGAGAGCATGTACTCTGGGTCGTCTCCCCTGGAGAGGTACTGGTGCTGTTTACCACTGGGTCGTCTTCCCTAGCCGCACCTGTCAAAAGATGATGCCGTTGGCCACAGGGCGGATTGAATTACACACTTATCTGCTGTTACTCTGCATTTTGGACCTGCAGTATGCTTGGTGTGTGTGTGTGTGTGTGCTTCAGAATAACTCTCCTGGAGCTGCTGGCGGCCCAGCTGGGCGAGGGGGACCCGGAGGCCTGCGGCATCCCCCCCGGCGTGGCAGGCTTCCTGGCCCGCTGCTTCCAGGAGGGCTGCGGGGCGGTGCTGGCCCTCGCCTCCGGCTCTGCTTCCGGCGACGAGGTATAGTCTGGCTGGGTCTCTTTCCCTTCTTTCCCCAGGCCCCCTGTGTCCCCAGGCCCCCTCTTTCCCCAGGCCCCATCTTTCCCCAGGCCCCCTGTGTCCCCAGGCCCCCT
>JAODUG010042508.1:0-10780 GCA_027564795.1 Aphredoderus sayanus | reverse complement strand
ATGCTGCCAGGGAGGGCATGTTGGCATAGGGAAGTTAGCTGGAAGCGGTACGTCTCTCAGGAGGGATGGTTAAGCAGGGTGACAGCACCAGGCAAGATATTAGATGTCTGCCTTGTGGAACAGATGGGTGTCCAGGCGAGCAGTCTTCTCCCAGGTGTCATGCAGCAAACCGACACTAAGCTGCTCTCCTGGGGGCTGAATGTGAAACGGCTGGAGCTTACACTGCATTTACTAGGGAGGACAATGTGTTTAGTTCCCGTTTCTACCAACAGAGGGCAGTAACAGCAATTCAGCTCTGCTGGATCCCATTAACAATACAGTAGCTATTGTAGTATAGCAACAAATAAACATTCATTTGATATGTGTAAATTGGATTTGGTTAAAATCATTGTAGCTATGACAAAGTAAACTATTGGATATAATGGGTATTTAATACAGTGCAGTATATTGGATATCTGTTCCTTTCTTAGCCCATATTTGAATGTGCGGATACATTTGTAAGAGCACTGTAAGATTGATCTGTGTGCCTCCAGCCATGAGCGTGTTCTGGAGGCCATCACAGACGAGGCAGAGAAACGGGACATCGAGAGGTTTCAGCCTTTACTGACTGGCATGAGCAAATCCAACATCGCTCTCAAGGTACACATGCTGTACAGAAAATGCCACAATTCTATTCATTTCTTGGGAATTGAAAATGAAAACAAATATTTACAAATATTTTATTTCATAAGTATAACGTCTTTACATATTCGCAGTGGCCAGAATAACATTTAAATGGGAGACAATGTATGCACGTTCAGAATGAAATCCCACTTCCAGACCGAAGCAGCTTCCCTTGTTGTTTAACGTACTGTGAGCCTTGCATTGCTTCATGTATAGTGGTGTTATTCTACAGTATGTGTAATCAGAAGCTGAATGGCCACATCAAGTACACCTTATCTACCCTCTCCACCTCGCTGTGTGCTTCCCAGGGTGGCTGCATGCAGCTCATCAATGCCTTGATCAGCCGCGCGGAGGAGCTGGACTTCAGGATCCACATCCGCTCAGAACTACTGAGATTGGGACTCCGGGACATGCTGACGGTAAGCAGTGCTCATGCACACACATACACACACACACACACACCTGTCTTTCAGTTTCTCTGTCTGAATCATTGCCATGCCTGTCAGCAACATGTGCACACATATATGCACACACACACACACAGACACACACAAAGGCTCTGCCATTCTGTCTGGCGGCCTCTGTCACAGTGTGAGTGGCAGCCATGCCGTGCAGAAACTTTCTCAACGTGTCCAAACTCTGAAGACTCCTCCCTCCTCCTCCCTCTCTTGTTCTGCAGGAGATCAGGGTGATCGAGAATGAAGAGCTCCGGGTGCAGCTCCAGGTGTTTGATGAGCAGGCCGAGGACGACTCTGAGGAGCTCAAAGGGCGCCTCGATGACATGCGCATCGAAATGGAATATCCTTCCGCCTGACTAGAGGCGCCAAGTGGCTCTATTCCCCTGCTTAACATTTAAATGTGTTGCAAACACCCTTCTCGCTGCTATAGTCCTATCTGAAGCAGGCACGCCTTGCTTCCTGACACTGCCATTAGAAATCCCTATCTACTGTATGTTTGAATGTAGAAGTAGAGAGTTTGACGCGGGCGTGAAATTGACCTTGGACGTTAAATATTCATGTGGGTGTAGGAAATATTTTACGTTATGGCCAGAATCCATTGGATGTTACAAAGGCTGCCTTTTAACAAGTGTCTTATAATCATATAAAATCCACAACTAATGCTGTTGACTACTCAGTTAAAATGAGCAAAGTTACCCAGCATTTTTCATGTGGGTTTTGATTGCATGGTCAATCATACAATGTAGTTACACTTCTAGCTGGCAATCCCCTTCAAATTCTCAACTGCATTAGATCATTTATTATCATGTTTTTGTTCACTATCGAAGGCAGACAGTTGAACTGCATTCTGATATTTAACTTATTTTACTAATCTAATAAAGTCCATGCAGTCCTATATTTGACCACCAGGTGTCACAAGGGTGCATATTGTGGTTTAACCATTTCCATTCTCTATGCTGGAGCTGTTTCCTTCCCAACCAGCATTAAATTGCAGTTACAGAAGCAATCCTAGTTGAAATCCTAAAAAAGTTAGTCTTAGATGTGCTTTTCTATTGCAGCTGACATAGTGTGACTAGCTGTAGTTCTGCCACTAGGTGACATCAGATAATCCCATGTCCCTTTCACTACAGGCCAGCACATACAGCTGTGTACTACATTAAAATGATGTGATAAACGGTATCTCAGCCTTTCTATTAGAACACGTTATGTTATGAAAGTCATAGACATACTCTGCTAAAAAAGGAGGTAGGTGTCGATATGTCTGTGCTTTACTGGTGTTGTTAGTCGTCCTTAATGTCAGTGGGGTCACTGATCTGAAAGAGGTGTTCGATGTCCTCTACAACACTGTGAAGGACTCCAAAGCTGAAGGCCACTTCCTGTCCCTACTTCAACACCTGCTGCTTATCCGCAGTGACTACATGGCCAGGTACACACACATTTCTGGTCATTAGTGTTAACACACAGTAATATCCACATGCTCATTAATGAACATGTTATGATAATGTCCCTTGTGACTTTATTTCACAAAACAGCCGTAGTTTCTCCCAGACACACTCCACCTCTCTCTTCTACCTCTCTCCCCCTCCCCCCTCCCCACCCGCACACACTCTTCTACCCCGCCAGTGCCCTTTCATTAGGTGCGTTTGTTTTTCCCAGCGTGCCGTTCTGACACTGAAATTAATACATGCGCAGGAGTCTAACTCCATTTTAATAGAAACGAGCACCTTCTCCCCTTATCGCTAGAAATATGCTAATGTGTCTCCCTCGAGGGGCTTTCAGCGAGAGAGGGAGAGTGAAAGACAAGACAGCGGTGGAATAGGCAAGAGAGGTAGCATGTTAAGAAGCCATGTACACACACACACAACACACATTCCAGGGTTGAGACGCCAGTCCTGCTCGTCGGCCCTTTGCCGCCCTGATAGTATCAGACAGGCGGGAAATTGGCGTGGCTGTGGAACACTGGGGGTTTTGGGGTGGTGAGGGGGGACGAACGGGGAGAGGCGGATGAAATGAGGGCCGAGGCTGGGCGCCATGGCGGACTTGTCCTCTACTGTGTTAGCCGGCGTCCTGGGAATCCTACCTCGCCCCCTCCTCTCAGCCTCTCTGTATATCCCACCTACACCCCACCCCTTTGACAGAAACAATGACGGACCACAGTGTATGCTCAGGAAAGCATCACGAAGTGTGGGTGGGGGGAACTCTGGGTAAATCAGCTTGCCACACATGCCGTGTATGAACATGTACATAAAAAACCAAAAAGACAGGAGGGTCTCACTCCCACCACTATTGGCCTCAGCTGCCCTCCTTCCCATCAGCCACTGTCCCCTCCAGCTGTTCCAGCCCCACACACTAGAGGTGCTCTGTAATGGAGTCCAGAGGGGGGTGGTGGTAGTGTTCTGGAGGGGGGGGGGGGTTCAATCAATGCAGGTAGAAATGGAGAGGTGTAGAAATTGGGAGGGGGGAGAGAAGGGGAGAGAGGAAGGGGGCGGTAAATTGAATGCAAGCGTGTTGGAGCAAGAATGAAGGAATCCATGCTGTTTTATATTATTATGTTTTCCCCGATTGTGCTGCTTTTAATCTCCGCTCACAGATGGGGGTCGGGGGGAGGAATTAGGAGTGATGTTGAGGCGGGGGGTGTATTTGCACAATACACCAGCAAAACATTCTAGCTATGTTTCAAATCACGCCATTGTACTTGAACGCACGCTTGACTACATGTTTAAATGTAAACACCGGAGGGATGTGTACCGACAAGCACACAGGCGTACGTGATGTTCAGATGACCTGCGTGACCAGGCTCATCAGCTGCTGCTAGCTTTGACCCAACGTCAGCCGTTATGACTTTTCCAAAAAGGAACACTAGATGGCACTCTTGCTCCACGGAAAGAATCTGAGGTTTGAGTAAGGGGGGGGGGGCAGGAAAACTTTGACAAGAAGTGAGTGAAGTGAAAAGCTGGAGTCGGAACAAGTGTGTTTTGTGTGAGAGAAAGAGAGTGGGGGGAAAATATAAAGTATTGAGTTTGTGACGCCGGGTCAGGGAATCAGACACCTCCAAAATTGAGTGTCTGCCGGAAGATCAGACATGGGATGACACACACACACACACACACACACACACAATCAATCTTGGTGACAAGCGACTCGAACTGTCACGCTGGCAGCCGCCAGACGCTCTCGGCGGCCGACAAAGACGGAGTGGCCAAGCACGTGTGTTCACACGTTGATGTGAATCAGGCCACCACGGGGCCGTCCAGCTGATAGACCCCCCTCCCGGCTTACCAAGCGCTCTGTCCTGATGTGGTAACCCATGCCGATAGGCTGTCATGCTCCCCACCGCCTTTGTTACACAAAGTGACACTACCTTTATGTACGTGTGTGTGTGTCCCTCCCCTCCCCTGGCTCTTCATCCACCTCTCCCTCCTCCTCTGTGTCCTCCTGGGTGGTCTGTGCATCCCTGGCTACCCTGTGTGTCCCCGTAGGCCTCAGTACTACAAGCTGATCGACGAGTGTGTGGCGCAGATCGTGCTCCACAGGAACGGAGCCGACCCGGACTTCAAGTGCCGACACCTCCAAGTGGACTTTGAAGGCTTGATAGGTGAGCTGTAAGCATGCAAACACACACGCATGCAGGCTAATTGTACTCCTTCACCGCCCCCGGCTGTCTCCCAGAAGCCCCCTCACCGTTGGTATGTAATTGATCTGTGGCGGCCACTGTATCGGAGGCATGTGCGTCTGTCGTCGCGGACAACAGTTTGGAAGGTCCTTCGGATCCATGGAAACGTCCACCTGCGAAAGGTTCAGCTCATTTATTCAACGAGGACGTCGGGCTCTCATTGATCGCGGCACGCCAATGGATTTGCCCACACCTACACTAGGCTGACTATAGATGTGTCAAGCCCGCGCAGTTCCGCGGCACAGCCACAAGGCGGAGACATAGAGGTGACTGTGCGTCAGCGTGGGCTTAGCTTTTGTTCTGCAAGTTTGACAGCTTCTTCTTTGTAAAGCCCAAGTATGACCGCAGCCCAGCTGTCACAGAGAGAGATGAAACTGTTTTGACTCCCTGAACCGCTCTTAAATTAAGACACTTGACACACAATGGCCTAATAATAAAGTATTTCCAGGCAACGCTGATGAATGACTTAGATACTTGACATAGATATAAATGAGTCTCACGACACAGTTGTCTTTCCCTCTGAGCTACTGGCGTGCCCTTGAGCACAACTGGCTACACTGCCAAGTTGAGCAGCGCACCGCAGCACCCACCGTGTTCTAAAACGACACGCAGACCAATAAAATATCGCATTATTATTCTTGCGACCTTTTCACTTGTCATCCCAAATCTTTCCCTTGCACAGTTTACCTGTCACCGTCTAATAAAGCAGAAATGCCAGTGTGTGTGTGTCTGTGTGCGGACCACCAAACAGCCTTGGGCATGGCAGTTAACCCATTCCTGCTCACTGGTTAACGGCATTGGCTAGAGTAACTAACAGATCTAGAGCTGAATGTGGGGCCAGACGGGAGCCTGGCCTGCTAAAGTAGACCAGAGGTTTCGGGCCGCGTCTCAAGAGTTGGCGGCTGCCGTACTGCGGCCCCTGTCGTCTCTTAGCGGTTCTAAATGCGTCCCGCTCTGCCATGCCGCATGCACGCACGCCCCCGCGCAGACTGGCCTCCTTTAAGACGGCCAGCGTCTATTATCGGTGGGAAAGCAGCCCAATTCTGCCCCGCATGCATTATTTAGTGTTTTCCTTTGAACTCCCGGAAATTCTCCCCCCCACTCCTCCCACCCCCCCCCCGTCCCCTCCTCCCCCCCGTCCCCCCCTCCTCAAAGCGAAGTCTCTCGTGGAAGCCTGTCCCATTTACACTGGCCACCATGACAGCACAACCATCTTCCCATCTCACACCCAGTAACCATGTAATCTCACTGTAAGGCACAGGCTGCAAGGCTATCTGCCCAGAAAACATCCCTTTCCTTTTTGTTTTCGCACCTCTCTCTCTTCTCCATATGCCCCTCCCTCCCTCACTGGAGGTGTAATGCAGAAGTTGGAGCTTGTTCTCTCACCACCCAATTCATCCCAGCCAATGACTCCCACCGGTGGATTTCCACACATTGTATTTCACTCTTCATTGTGTTTTGCATTATCCCCCCCCCCCCCCCACCCCCCCCATTTGTCCCCACCGTTTCCATTTCAGCTTTTTTCACGCCTTGTCTTTTCTCCCTCATTTATCTGTTCCTTCCCGCCTGGCTCTCGGGCATTATGGGGAACTGTCTCATCCAGACAATTGCCCTCGAGGCGTTTTGTCTCCGTGCCAACCGCTTCCGTTGCCGCACGCCCTCGGTCCGCCAAGGGGGTTGGGGGTCTGGGTCGGGCGGGCGACTGACCACCTGTGGACAATTACTTAGCGTAGGACTTTCCCATTGGTCGTTGTGTCTTCCACTCCCAGCCAACAGCCAATCAGAGGCTCAGTTAGCCTGGTTGTCTCTACTCATGAGGTTTGATTTTATTTTATTTTCCCCTTTCTTTTATGTTTTTTTACCTACTGTGTTTAAAAAAAAAAAAAAAATGCAGAGAGAATGGTTTTGAAAGAAAGTGTTGTGAGATGTACTTTAGCAGAAGAGATTAAGTGCTCCCACTCACATACCACCCACTGAGACAAAGTAAGGTAGGTGTGTGTGTGTGTGTGGATAATGAGATGCTGCTGCTCTCGTATCATGAATCTCGACTTTGAGAAGTGTGATAAAAAGGGAAAAAAAACAGACAGCCGGTTCAGGCTCTCGCTACGCGCGCACGTGTGTGTGTGTGTGTGTGTGCATATGGCATGTGCCAGACTGAAGGGTGTGATGTCTTCACAGCCAGACACGACCAGGTGCCTTGTCTGAACCTCACATCTTACCCCTCCAATCTCTCTCTCTCTCTCTCTCTCTCTCCCTACCTCTCTTTCTCTCTCTCTCCCCCTACCTCTCTCTCTCTCCCTACCCCTCCCTCCCTCTCGCTCTCTCTCTCCAACAGACAACATGGTGGATAAAACTAAAGTGGAGGCCAGCGAGACCAAGGCCACAGAGCTGGGAAAGAAGGTGACATAATGCTTATACATATAAACCATGCATTCCTACATTGTTTTGGTGCAAAAGAAGACAGTCACCCAGAGCCATTTACACCATAGCCATATCTACCGTATATGCACCAGAAGAAGGTAGTATACTGTAAATGCTAGCCCCACACACACAATGGGCCCTTTAATGAGATTCTATCTGACTGGTCTCCAGCTGACAAGCAGCGACAAATGAGAGAGAACGGAGGGAGATGGAGAGAATGAGTACACACACACTTGCACACGTCTGACAGCCACGTGGCAGAAGTGCTCTCACCAGCACACACACACACACACACACACACACGGAGGGGGTAAATGCCTTGATTGCGGGGGGCTGCTACCCTGGTGTTCCTGTCCCATTACAGGAGTGACAGGATAATTGCAAAGAGGGAGCTGGAACTAGCTTCCGTTTTGGTTCTTTCTCTCTCTCTCTCTCTCTCTCTCTCTCTCTCTCTCTCGCACACCAGCAAACACACATAAGGTGGCATTTGTCAAACACACACGAGAAGAGAATCATATCCATTGACCGTGCACACAGTAGTGTTGTGTATGATGGGGTAATTGCACCCAGTCTTTCTGGCAGGGATTAGGGATGAGGCTGTCAGGATGCTGACAGCGAGGGGAAGGACTCTGCTGTCTGCAAATTAAACAGCTGGAAGCGCGTGTGTAAAGCGCTGTGTGCGTTTGCCTGCACGCGCCTTAGTCTCAACAAATGTTTCTGGAATATCTTCGAAAAAACATCCTAGAAAGTTCTGAACGCGAGGGAACTAAAATTAGGCCTCCAATTAGGCAGTTTTTGCTCCGTCGGTTTACACAGAAATATATAGCGCGGCTTAAAAGGGGAGTGAAACGCTTGTTTGTCTTGGTGCAAGGTAGAATCCCAGCCCATTAATTTCCACTAAAATACAGTGTAAGTTATACAATAGCATTGAGTAGCTCCCCCACTGTAGGGAGGGACGTCTGCAGCTCTTTGAGATAGGGAAGCTGCTGAAGCTTCTAGTGGGAGGAGGGAGAGAGAGGGAAAGAGGGAGAGAGAGAGAGACACACACTCGTTGGAGCCCTGCATGTGTGGTAGCCCTCAGACTGAATATGCATCGGGTGGTGTTCATTTTTTCCCTCCCCTTCTTCACAAATAATCTTAGGATGAATGATTTATGAATGGTTTGACCTTTTTGACCCCCCTTCCCCACCCCTCTCTCCCAACATCCTCCAAAGTTCCTGTGAACACAGCAGCTGTATTAAAACTTTAAATTGATTCTGCATGCATGCATGCATCCCAGGCCTGTACTTTATCTGAAAAACACTTGGATATGATAGAAAATGGGGTCTTACGGAGTGTCCTATCATGTCCTAAAGGCTTTATACAGCAGCGATTCCATGTTTAATATCTTTTTAAATCCCAACGCCTGGTCCAAAAACTGCAGCATCCACACTCCTTGAGAAGACCTTGAATCAGATTCTTGTGCGTGTCCATTACACCGGAACATTAAACTGTGTGTGTGTACATGTAATGATAATGTGCGATACAACAAGGGAGAGCAAATACGTCTTTATGCCTGCAGCTGCTTATCCTTTCTTGTATCTGTGTCTATGCATCTAATTGTGTGTGTGTGTGTGTGTTAGCTGGATGCAGAGTTGACAGCACGCCATGAGCTGCAGGTGGAGCTGAAGAAGCTGGAGGGAGACTATGAACAGCGTCTGCAGGAGCTGAGCCAGGAAAAGGAGCAGCTGGCTGCCTCCAAGCAGGAACAGGACCAGGAGAACCAGGGGCTGCAGCAGCAGCTAAACACACTGAAGCAGCAGGTACACACACACCTGAGCATGGCTTATTCAGCGAATTGAGAATGTTAATGGAATCTGTAATAGATTTGCTAGAGACAGAACATTCACTCAGCCATTATGTCGTAATGGGTTGGATGTGACAGCCTTCCTTTGCCCCAAGCTTTTCAATATGTGGATCTGAGAGAGAAAAACAGTACTTCCTGAATGGACTGAAAGAAACTTTCCTCCCACCTGGACAAGAGTCGATCTCACATGGACTCCAGTCTTACTAAAGTGACACATCATTAGAAAAATCGTAATGATTTCAGGCATAGGCCATCAGAACTTTAAGTAAGGAAAGGCGATCATTTCAGGGTGTGCGAAAGCCGATTTCACACGGTGCATACCAAAATGCTCAAACACATTCCGCAGTGATAGCTTCCCATCTAGGGGCACATAACAACACAATGAACCTGGCAAGAGAAACATACTTCCCACCTTCTTATTATTGTCTGTATTCTCGTATGCAGTAAGTACAAAAGAACACATTGTCAAGCAGTTGACATCTTTGTTATTAGAAAATCTCAACAGAGTAGTATTATTACCTAAACAGTCAATTTGCACTCTACCACCCCCTTGGTTACTCATATTTCTAACTTCCACAGGAATGCAATAAAACATTTTGAGCATGGACAACCATGCCGTGGGTTTGCAGTACAAAGGCCGGGGGATTGTCATTTGCATGTTTGGGTCCTTGTCTTATGACTTGAGACCTGCTGTGCTTGTCACTCCAGGCACAATGAATCCATTTTAAATATGGAGATAATCTGTTATTCTCTGAGGTAAGAGCTTGAAGTCATCAAATTCAAATTGCACTTCACTTTACTTGAGTCAAAGTCTTATTAAAATGATGTATTATTAGTGCGATTTGGCTGAATATTTATACATAAGATTTGAGCGTGGCTTACTTGAGGACTTTAGACAATGCTGCCATCATCTGTGTGTTGCTGGGGGTTGGTAGGCAGGGTAGATGACAAGGAGTGTGTGTGTGTGTGTCACGCTGCCTCGCCAGCTGGAACCTACCTCGCAATGACACCCAGAAACACACACACACACACTCTTACAGTCCAAGCAGACTGTTCTGGGTCACTTGGTGTGTGAGATAGAAGACTATTCCGATTCCAAGACAGGCCTGATCCAAAGGGGCTGACGCCAGCACAATCCTCTCCACACACACACACACACGTGCGTGCGCGCACAGTTTCCTAGCATCAACAGCCAGTCGTGAAAACAAGCTTCTTTCAAGTGGCGGGGGCGTTTTGAAGCGGCGGCCACAGAAGACTCCTTCACATGTAGAGCGGTTTCAGCGTCCCCGCCCTTCATCCCCCCACCCCCTTTCCCCGGCGTCTGTCCCAGCCGTAGGATGTGGTTGGCATGCGCTCACACACACAAGGCTGAGCGGAGGTCTGTCCGTACAGGTGTGCAAGCGCGCATGCTAGCTCCCGAGACGTGCAGTGTGCATGTAAGATGTGTGTGTGGTGGAAGGCTTGCTACTCCCATGGCCTGGTGTTGGCTAGCTTTGAAGACTTGTTGTCACCTCTCTGATATAAATATACAGCTTTGATTTCAAGCCCGCTCTCACGAACCCCACCCCCCATTTTAATTCTGCTGTGGGGTGAGATGCCCTTCTGATAATGCTCATATAACACCCCTCTACCCGTGATCTAATTCTCTCTCTCTCTCCCCCCCTCTCTCTCTCTCTCTCTCCCCCCCTCTCTCTCTCTCCCCCCCCTCTCTCACTCTCC
>JAODUG010042497.1:0-16850 GCA_027564795.1 Aphredoderus sayanus | reverse complement strand
CTCTCTCTCTCTCTCTCTCTCTCTCTCTCTCTCTCTTTGTCTCTCGCTCTCTCTCTCTCTTTCTCTTTCTCTCTCTCTCTCTCTCTCTCTCTCTCTCTCTCTCTCTCGCTGTCTCTCTCTTTCTCTTTCTCTCTCGTTCGCTCTCCCTCTTTCTCTCTCTCTCGCTTTCTCTCGCCCTGTGTCTCTTTTTTAAATAAAAAATAACTGTTTTGAAATGCATACCCTACTGGCAGTCCCCTCTACTCCTCCGCTGATAATGTTGTCAGTAGCTAGGGTAACAACAATTTGGGGTCCTGCGGACACTATACCACTAGAGGAGGGTACAGGAGCTATCTCTCTGGGTATTTGCCAGCCATGCTACATACAGTACATCTCAGCTCAACCAAAATAAATAGTAAGGCGATCAAACACGTTACATACTAACTAGCCTATTAGCTGTAGTGTGGCCGTGTATTGGATAAAATGAGGTTGAATAAGATTTTTTTCATGGAATGTAAAGCTATACTAAACTATGCAAATGCAATTGTCCTAAAACTGTTTTATAAAATGTAATTTTTTATTAATTTAACCAACCATTAAGGAAAAACTAATAGATGAAGCAAGCAGGACAAGTACAGTGATCACACAGTCCCATGAACAGTCCCATGACCTGACTGGGGACAAGACAAATCATTCCGGAGACTACACTGTTTGCTGAGTTGTTCTTTGTAGCACACAGTGATGGAATTGTTGAACACAGTCACATCACATCCTCTAACTGGATTAGTCCTTGTGAAGGTTTTCACTACAATATATCCTACCCTGATATTCCTTTAATCTGCAATAATGTTCTACTGTACCCTGCAGGAGCTGTTTCTCATCATTTTCTTCCCATCCTTCCCATACTGTATATCTTCTTAGGTTTTGTTTTTGATACTCCATATTGATGTTTTCTTTTACACATCTATCTATCTACACTACAGTATCTATCTGTCTACTGGTAATACAATACAACAATTCCCTCCCTTTCTAATGTTAAACTGTGTTATGCTCTCTTTGGGGAGAGAAGGTCAACTTTTGGGTGGAGCTGGAAGAGTGAAGGATACCATACAGTTACAGTAAACATGTTCTTTCACTTAACAGATGGGGGACTATTTTCTCTCTCTATTTCTCTGAGAAGTTTTGCTACGAGTCACACACCATTTAATACTGCAAGAAAATCGACAGACTAGCTAAAAGCTCTGTACGCTTCATTCTTGCGTATAAATTAGTAGCCATTGAGAAAATTTAAACATCACGTAAATGTGAACTTGACTTCTTCGTAAACAGAATAGTGATTATTATATCCATTTCATAACAGATCCTCATTCATAGTTTTATGTATTTACAGTATTGGCCAAAGGGAAGCAGGGCGGAGTTATTGTACAGGTCCCCAAAATCAGTGGAAAGTGTAGGGAAGATGTGCTAAGGCCATTGTGTGCTTCAGATTTGCTTATAAACAACATGGTCACACGGGATTTTATGGATAATGCTTACAAAACACACATTCTGCTCATGTTTATAAAAATTGTTAAACTCTCTGTACTATACTGTAGCTTCCTTCCAGTACATCAATATGAAGTCCTCTTGCTGACGTCTTGCCATGAGTTAACAAATCATTCCAGGTTGGTGCTGCCATCCTCTTCCGCATAAATGACAAAGGTACTTTTATGTAACAGTTGACTAAAACAAATATTTCACTTTCATGTGAGTCCCTGTGCTCTTCCTAATGTCTATAGACATTGGGATCAATACGTTCTTGTGACAATTTTCTTCTTCACATCACAATACCAAATGACAACTCTTCTCTTGAACCATTCCTGTTTGGTTTTTTATCCCAGTTTTCCACCTCACATCTGTGCATTGCCACAGCGATCTCGTGTCATTTCTTTGGGGAGTATGAAAGATCTCTAAAAAGAGAGGGAAAAAAAACCTTTCCACGCAAGCAGCCTGATTTATCCTGGTGGTTTTACTGCATGTTTATTTTGGTTTTCTGGAGAGGAAAACTAAATAAACAGTAAACCAAACAGCCTGGAGTGGGTGCTTTCCCTCCAGGGAGAGTCACAGTGCTGGTAAAAATAGGAAAAGACGTTTTTCAGAGTTTTGTTTAGGGTCTGGTGAGTGAGCGCACCCAAGAGTTCACACAAGACTACAGTACAGCAAGATGAAAAGAGATCAGTGACTTCTTTTTTTTCTAATTGCATTTATTCCACTATGCCACAGAATGTTTGTGGTATTATGCCTCAGAACAACTTGTTGCTTGGTTTAGACACAATGGAGAGGTCCAGTTTAAAACATAATAGATGATGTTCAATTCTATATATCAAGATTTCTTAACATATCTTGGTGGACCTTTAAATCAAAATAATTCCCATTTTCTGTATATATTCTATATCTGTTTCTTTTTTATCCTTTTATTGTCCTCTTCCCCATCTGCTCCACAACTGGCATACAAATCTGTTGTTAATGCTGGGAGAATTGTTTGGTTTTTCATCTGGCTGTTCCAAGTGTTCCGCAAACTCCATTCTTCTAACTTCAGCTCTACTCAATGGCCACTACTGTAGGAAGTGTGTGTGGGTTTGAGAGGAATTCTTGTATAGGAAAAACCTCCTCCACTCTCACTTCTTTTGTTTGACCCGTATATAACTTGCAGTGTGCTACAACAATCTGCCAAATAGATGTACAGTAGATGTTAACTCTGCTTCATTCATCTGCAGTGGAGTTTTACTCAAATTACTTACTGGGAGGATAGTGGGTGTAGATTGTACGTTACCTGTGGGATATGGTTGTGTCTGGATTAAAGAAAAGCTGTGTTGTCAATGGAAAGGCCTTGTAGCATGTTTGTATTAGAGCTGATTATGGAAAGGCAATTTAATCACATAACTTTTACCACAGATGTAATTTCTTACATTTGTGGATATTTTACTTTTTACTTTCGTTTATTATTCATGAAATTCACTTGAATGAGTGTTTTTATTCCTGTATTTTAACAGACAGTAGAAAAGCCATTATAAGAGCAAAGCGGAATGTAGCATTGTGACTGGATGTTTACTGGAAAAATGGATGTCACACAACTGTTGACAGATGTTTTGATTGCGTCTGCAGTTATAATTATAGTAGTGTGTTTTTGTGTGCGCCGAAAAGAAGATGTATTGTCTAAGTTCAGTTTTCTTGTGAACAATGAAATCTTGAAGAAAATGTAATATATCCAAAATATGTGTACTAATGTACATGATCTCTTCCTATAGTCAGTGACCATGGATCCAAATGTAATGACCACAGTTTTCATCACATGGGTGGGGCTGAGCAGATGGCAGTTGTCACCATGACTAATAGGAAACAGATACAAATATACATGTTCTCAAATATACTCATAAAAATTTAAGGAAATGTACAAAGATTCTTACAAAATAGCCTTCAAAACGAATGTGTTGCAATCTAACAGGATTGTTTTCATGAGTAAATCATACTTACATAGCTTAGTTTTGGAATCTTTTGGATATACAAAGTAGTTCAGTGAAGGCTGCGGCAATGATTGGAACCAGAACCCACATAGTCATAGAGTAAAAGCACACAGAATGAGGCAACAGTTTACAAACTGTCCAGTTGAGCGTCAGGGGAGGTTTAAAAGTATTTTAAAGCATACAGAAAGCATAATGTATACAGCTCTCAACAAAAAAACCATAGGCAAATCTATGTCATTATTTATTGAAAATTGAGGATTTGCTAAACCTGACAAGCTTGTCCAAAGTATTTTCTTTAAAATTTGTACCTGCTTTCTTAAACTGGTATTATAGTAAGTTCTCGATTAAGAAATGTAGCTCCTGGAAAGTTTGTGCACCCCTGTTGAAATACATTTCTATGTTTTTCCTGTCACAAAGTCAAGGTTCTCTATCAGGAAATGACTTCATGTGGCATAGGGGCCTCTGTATCGCCTAGGGGCAAGGCTGGTTTGCACACATGTGCAAACCAGCCTTGCACATATTCTCGTGTATGCAGAGCATGCATATACCCACACAAACACAGTAAACACACACAGGCTAAACACACACAGGCTAAAATGTAGACAAACACACATTTGCACACATACCAGCCACCCTCTGGTATCATTTTGGTATTTCGAGTTAGAAGTTACAAATGGATTTTCTGCTATAGATGTGAAAATAAGTATTTGGCCATTCATTGTTTCTGGATCCAAAATACAATAATGATACTTTTTCCAAGTATTGTTTTGATGTCTTTAGGGTAACCTGAGGTTTTCCTCGGCGTGAGTTCCCTACAGCAGACAAAAATGACCTCTTAAGAAATATTTATGATATTCATACTTTTGTTAAACATTTATTTTATAATGTATTAAAAATGTAACAATAATTTTACCAATAATGCAACAATAAGACATTATAACAATAATACAGTAATAATAATAATAATAATAATAATAATAATAATAATAATAATAATAATAATAATAGTGTGTATTATTACATTTGTAATAATACACACAGCACGAAATTCAGATTTTATATTGTATATAAAAACGTAGCTACCCTTACTTTCATTGGAAGTCTATCTGTTTCAACATGTGAAATCAATCACTGTTGGACTCACTTGAGCTGCATTCAGTTAGTACACATTTTTGGTTTTGAACTGAAACAGTGCAGGAACGTGATATAATGTGCATTCAATGCAATATTTGTGAATGGTTGTGGTCCTCCTGTTTGTGCGTGTGTGCACGTGTTTGTGCGGTTTTACTTATTTTCCCAATATGCTACAATATGTACAATCTGTACTCTTGGCATATTATGTGTGTCTACAGTATGTGAATGTAGCCTATGCATTAGAGTCAGTCATTTTCACTGTTTACATTTTGAGCAATAAGCTCTTTTCCACAATTGCGACAACAGCAGCCCAGATTGTCCACAAGAGTTTACTACCATGGTTCCACAAACCACAGATTGGGCCTGAGAGTTACATTTGGAGGCCAACATGTCAATCAAAATTGTGTTTTAGCAATTAAATTAAATTAAATCAGAAATAATTATCTTAATACACAAACACAAATTAATGACATTTTCACTTGGGTACTAGTTTTAATGCTGAGAATATACAGAAATCTGACAGAAGCACAAGAATTTGTTTGTGTAAAACATTGTTGACGAGAGATACACACGCTTAATGCTAACATTGTAAGAAATTATGTATGTAGCTTGGTAGCTGTATAAAGGTGAGTAGGTATCTATATAACTATTTACACCTCTATTCTTTGTTTAAAGTTGCTACTGTAAGTACACTTCCAATCATATACAAAAACATTGCTAGTGTCTTTCTAGAGCCTCTGTCAGTTGACTGCATAGCCCCACCACCACAGATGCCATCATGCATACATTAATAAGCAGATACGATAACATACAAACATATGCAGCATTGCACCCTTCAACACTCAGTGTGTGTAAAAAGGCCATCCTTCATACTCAAATGCTCTGAAACACCTCTCCCCCTATCTAATCCATGCAGCTGTTGATGTTACTCATTGACAGTTCAGTACCCCAAAACCTCACGTGTGTGTGTGTGTGTGTGTGTGTGTGTGTGTGTCTTTATGGAGAGAGAAAGGACAGATCAGTAGGTCGTAAAGAAACAGAGAAAGAACAGAAGGTGGGATAGATTGAAATAAAGTGGAGTTAGAGAGAAATGGAACCCCCATAGAACTGCCACTTGCTTTTCTGCCAGAACTATAATATTGTCCCTCCTCTTCCTCTTCATCGTCAGTGCTATATTTAGTCTGCCAGGGATACATACACATACTGTATGTATTGGGATTGTCTGCCTCACTAACCTGTCCTGGCCCACCCAAGTAAGTCACTTTGGGTTTCCAGCGTAATAATTCAAGAAAGACACCATCTACTGTAAAAGGCATCACCACACCTCCTCTTGATCTTTAGCCTTTGTCATTAGTAGCATGTCTCTCTCGTTTTGGTCTCTGATAACTAGAAATGCCGACTAGTTCCTGTGTAAGCCCTATCCTTCCTTTTAAAGGTACATTCCTCAATATGTTTCAGAAATTGCCCTCAAGTACAAATGTATCTTGGTTTAAAGACCAGAGAGCACATGCACATAGGTTTGTGTGTGTGTGTGTGTATGTGTGCACCATATGCAGCAGTTTAGCAGCACACAATGGGGGAGAAGAAAACATGACCTCTGCTCCTGAAGAGGGTACAACTTTACTATTTAACCTTTTTATTCTCCCTCACACACACACACACACACCACAATCATTACGGTCGGCCACTATAAAAAGCCCAAACATATGGATGTCATAAATCCAAACAAACCTATAAACTATAAATTCTTATAACACACTTTTCAGTCAATCAAATTCCAGGACTTTTTCTTACTTCTGATGGTGAATTGAAGGAAAGACCATAAATTCCAATAAAATGAATGATTAACCATGATACTTACAGCCCATGGGCTAGCTAACATCATGGGATAATAACAATCTTTAAAATATTTAGCGTTTGAAACTTTGACATGCTAAAATGCAGCAGCACTATAAGTGTGAGGACCATGGAGCAAAACAAGTGAGATTGGAAGATTGTTTAAATAGTTTCGTTGTATGAAATATCCATAGACTTCAAAATGTGTTTAGTGATATTTTTATTATACAGTATGCTAGACTATGTATGTTCCATGCTAGAATTTATACTATTAAAAAGGAAATATTTTCATAGCGGAAATATGAACCACTTCTGGAAGGGTGTGCTCCAAAAAGTTAAAAACACCACTGGTTTAAGAGCTTATGCATACTTGAATTTGCTAAATTGTATAATTTATGAACTGTGCACATCTGCTAGTAAAATAACCACAAAAGGGGGGAAAAAAAACAATGTTTCACATTCAAGGCGTGTTTGGTGGATTATGTGTCCTGTAAGAGCAGCATGGGTGATTTAAATTTTTAAATTGTGTGGTCTTTAAATGAGGAACACCTGCTTATAAAAGACATAGATAAACAAATGTGCGTTGCTACGTGAGCATATGACTGGCGGGGACCAGAGGAGTATTGCATGTCCTCTAACACTAACATTGTTTAAGTAGGTCAAGTAGGGAAGTGTCTCACAGTCTTTCCCATAACGCCGCTGATGTAATGCTGACCCATAAAGTAGCAGCAGCTGCTGGGATCAGGGGCCGAACCCCTCATCTTATCCATCTCCTGGCCCTAAAGTTCCTTCAAACTCTCTGTCTTTTTATTTGCCTTCATAGAGATGTTCAGCCCCCTCGTCTGCCCTAAGTTCTTTTCTTATCTGCTCTTCCACCCACCCCCCCACTCCTCTCCATTCATTTCCTTTCTTCTCTTACTCAACTCAGACTCAGCTACAGATGGTTATAAATGATTGCCGTACTCTCCTAATATTACTCTTGATGTACTTTAATCTTGTTTATTTTATTTCCCAATGCTTTGTCCCATAAACAAACCTCCAAAATTAATTAAACAAATGTAATCAATACTGCTTCCTAAATGTGCATCCTGTTATTTTTCTGTTATGTTTGTTCCACATATAATAGCAGAGATAGCGGTGTTCAAGTGGTTGTTATTTCACAATAGGAAGCAGCAGTGAAAATATAGCAGGGCTAACTGAGAAACTACATTATGGCAGAGGTTACAGTACATGACGCTGACTGCTGCATTTACACAATGGTCTTTAATTAGCTAGGATGGCGTTAGCGTTAACGCAGATGTAGTGTACATTTTGTCATGCGCAAGGTGTTTTTATTCTCGTAATTTCCCAGCTCGCACTTGTGCCCAAATGGGCATGGGGCGCAATAGAGATGTGTCAGTCAAAAGCAGGTGGTACTGTACACTGCTACTCTAATTTGGTGTGAACTAAAACCAAACATTGCACTAGTGTCCCTACCTGGACAGGCCATGTCTTAGTGTAGACGCAGGCATTGTGTTGTACAGTAGTTTTCTAGCTTTAGCACAGACTTACCGTAAATCTTCAGTTACAGTTTTTTTTGCAATTGCTTACACACTAAAATGTTATCTAACATACAGTTAGTGAAACTTTACACTTAGGGAGCAAAACTACAGCCCAGATCTGCTATCTGGGCTTTGCGATTTCAAGACACTGCCTTCAAAAGTACCACACCTATGAAATTGTAAGCAATTGTAAAAAACTGTAATTCCTTTTGCACAGAACTCTTGCTCATAAAATATGGAAATAATATCAAATTGATTATTTAAACCAGTATGATTAACATTTGCATAAAAAGTGTGTTGGCATAAGAATTTGTGAGATTACAAAGATGTACTAAAACAGGTATATTTTTGGCATGAGATGCTTTGAAGTAAATGGAACTTTGCAGTACCGAGTGTTGGCAACCCTGACATATCTGATATATGGCATGTAGGCCTATTTATAATCTTGTATTACAACATGCAGAAACATTTTATGTTCTGGATTCTTTTCATTGATTTTTTTTGTGTCACTGTCAACATTGTTCAGTGTGTGTTGACGGTCATCAGCTGAAATGTGAATTAGTGGTGGCTTCAGTGACTAAGGAGGATCTTGTCCTGGAATATCCTGCCATGGTATGCATTCAGGCACTTGAGTATCATCCTGACAGCAGAGTGATTAGTGAGGCTTCACATACCAAAACAACAAGACAGGGGAGAGGAGATGGAAACACCCACAGCTGGACACACCTCATGTATGCTTGTTGCTTGTGTGCGTGTGCGTGTGCGTGTGTGTGTGTTATGACTGGTGTTTGTGTCCGTTTATACAGTTGGCGCAGCCACATGTAAATCGTAGAGTTGCTAGTTTACAGTGTACAGTGCTATGAGTGCGAAAAGACATCTACAGCTGGTGTTCAGAAACATGAACATATGAGCATTGACTGCGTTACCATGGACTTGAGTATCCTGGTTATGAGGCTTATCCATTATTATGGAGTGTAGGAGGGTCGAATGGTCTGGGTGTTGCTCTCCCAGCAGGAAGGTTGTGGGTTCAAGCCCAGGAGTTGCTGGACTACTTGCAAGATGCCTAACCCCAAATGCTCCCAGTGGTTAGGTGCTCCTTGCATGGCTTGCACCGCCATCGGTGTACGAATGTGTTTGTGAATGTCCAACTACTCACAAAATGTACTACATGTAAGATGCTTTGGATGAAATTGTCTGCCAAATGTAAAATTTTATCCTTCTTTTGAATATATTTGGGATATGGTGTTTACATGAACACAGAAATCTGGTGGATCATACAGTATCCCTGTATACATTATAAATAAATAATATCCTGGTTACTGCATTGTATTTCTGTTAAAGTGGGAATTCCATGCCCCATTTTCACACATTGACACAGTTCCTTGAGGCCTGCTTAGGTGAAAATGCCACATACATTATGTGGAATAGCACTATGCCCATTTTTAACATGTCAAACTGTCGCTTTCAGTGATTGTTGCTTTACATCCAACAAGACATTGCTCACCCATCCCACACACTCCTTATAGTGAGGCTACGGCTTTACTACTGTTGACTTGTCGGAGCCAATGCCTCTGACACAACCATATCTGTTTGAAACAAAAAACATTTCCACATCCCTTCCAAGGGTTTTATTTTGCACATTCATTCCGCCGACTAAAGATGCGGGAAGGTGGAATGCAGGGTCATTGTTCTTTGCCTCAACATTGAAACAGCAGCAGTAGTCACACAGCCCTAGAATCATGTGCAGGGACAGCTGGCATGGTGGAACAGGGACGTTTTGATAATGATCCAATATGTATCCATAACCATGTATTATTTCATGAACGAAGGTTAGGCTATACAATAATATGAAATCAAATGATGCTGAGGTTACAGTATGTAAATAACCACAACAGTCTAAATTAAGTAGCCAATTTCTGATCAGTTTACTGTTACTGAACTATTGCCTAAATCAATCTGTTTCTCTGCCTATTTTCCTTCTATGGCCATTACAGACTGGGAAGGCAACAGTCCACTTTAAAAGGCCCAGTATGTCTCCAAGTCATATTGACATTTCCAACTATTTTCAAAAGCAACAAGAAATATTTGATTTTCATTAAGTTAACTGGCTGAAGCCGTGCCTGCACTGGTAGTCAGCAGATGTCACAAAAAAGGATAAGGTGTACTGTATACAGTACATGCAACAGTACGCAAGCAGGCATAATCAGGTATATCAAAACCAGAATAAGGGCTTAAATGGGTTTCTGAAAGATGTACAAATACAAAAACGGGACCATGTAATCATTGTCATTGTGTTATTATGATAAACATATAATACAAACAACAACAAACAGAATAGCATTGTTTTTGACTAAACTACTATATCTAAAATGTATGTGTGGTGTATGTGTGCGTGCATGTGTGGGTGTGAGTGTACAGTATGGTTGTACTTAGGTTCCTCGCCCTTATATTCAGTCATCTTAATGACTAACACATTCTCTACATTTAAACATACACTCACAGGCACGCACACGCACACACGCACACACACACGCATACAATATGTTTACCGCACAGTTGACAGTGAGGCACTGCATTGTTTTATTTGGGCCAAAATGAGATTCAGATGTGTTGAATGG
Source organism: Aphredoderus sayanus (assembly GCA_027564795.1). NCBI lineage: Eukaryota > Metazoa > Chordata > Actinopteri > Percopsiformes > Aphredoderidae > Aphredoderus > Aphredoderus sayanus. Next base: position 6,239 of record JAODUG010042497.1, on the reverse strand, counting down.
TTCATATAAACAACCTGCAAGCCTGCCAGTGGATCAGGCAGTCTGACAGACAATCAGTGGAAAAGCTTGAACATCTGACCCCTCACTTCAAATTAAACTTGAGGATTTTAACTCACCCCAAAACCCAAAAGGAAGTTTAATGTTTTGCCCTAGGAGATGGGCTCAGTAAATCATTGTGCAGGCCTGTAAAGTATTTTAAACCAATAGTTTTAAGGCCCCCGCCTATATTTAGGGGTATTCAGAGCTTTGCAAGCAATTTGGTTTCCATGACAACGTATGGTTCAACTGATTAATCTGTGTTCAGAATTGTTTGTGGTCATGAATTGCATAACTACAGGTAATTACAAATCACATGATGTCCACTAAAAGGTTTTTAAGAAGAAGAAAATGTTGTTCGTTCTGGTATAAAGATGCAACTGTACAGTTTATCTATATATTTTTAATGTGGCCAGTCCTGTTTGACTTATTCAGCTTCTAATATCCAATATATCTCATCCCACTGTAGTTGGTGAAATCACTTTGGGTGTAGCGTTCTCTATGGGGGCGAGGCATAGAATAACATCTGTTACTGGAGTATATTTCTCTCCATTATACTGACGAGTACAGAGACATAACAGCAATTAAACCTTGTCCTATCCAGCTGTAAATGTGAATAAATAAAAACAAATATGTACTCTGTGACTTCACCATATTGGATTGCTGTGATTTACATTCTTGCATCAATGTTACAGCAATAGTTAATCTTACGAAACACTTTTACACCAAAACTGGGCTGCTATTAAAGTTGTTCCTATTAGCAATTGCTTAATCAGTTCCTCCTTGATGAGAGCAGAGGCCACATACATACGCGGCTAGTTTGCACACACACGCACACACACGCACACGCACACACGCACACACACACACACACACACACACACACACACACACACACACACACTAGAGTTGACCTGGAAGGGAGGAAATTGGATTAGGGTGTTGTAATGCATCTCCTTATGTGTGTAATCAGAGCAGACTAGGAATACAGGTCCATTGTATCCTCAATGTGGTCGGAGCTCTCAGTGCCAAGATTCGTTGAGGCAAGCTGTCCTTATCACTAGATATGATTACAGGGACGGAGAATGTGTCTGTGGTGTGTTCTTGTGTGTGAGTAGTTTGGGGGTGAGGGCTGGGGTATGTATGGGAGTCATATCTGACTGACTGTGGGAGTCAGTCTCTGCGTGTGTTAGTGTGCATGTACAGTGTCACGTTGACATATCACAGGAAAGGTTGTGTCAAAACTCGGGAAAAAATCTGATGTACACAACAATCATAAAACGTTATGAACTTATAGAAGCACGTGTCTTTTTGAACTGTTTGGACTTAGCATAGCCCAGAGCATTTTGAATGCTCTGACAGCATGATTTCACCATGGTTTGCCTGTTTGTCTGCTACTGTAAAAGGACATTGCAAGTTATAGATGAAGCAAAAGTTTGATCGATTGTGCTTTTGTCGGGACTTTTCCTTTTTGGGAGATTACATGAAATGATGACACATTTGGTGGTGGTTAAACTGACATTTTGGATCAATATGAACCATGGGGCAACATTTAACAATCGATTGTGGGGATGATCTTGTGGCTCCTTACTGAAATGATAAACAGAGTGCGTTAACTATGTTACCTTTACATGAAGTCGCTGTTTCCCTTGACAAATCTTCACATGGTTGTGTCTTTGACAAAAAGCTATACAGCCTGGGGGACTAAATATACTGTGTTTTTCTATCTGATAGCCATTTGTTTTCATTGTCATTGTTCTGGGTCAGTGCACGGTGCTGGGTGCGCACGTTGTTTTTTTCCACCCTGAACGTCGCTATAGTTCACTGTGTGATCATTATTTCTGCCCTGGTATGTCGCCTTCTCCTGATATAGCGTTTCCTGCTATTGTCTTTTCTACCAGGCTGCCTGGCTGACTGCTCTCTCCTACCTTAACACACACACACACACACACACACACACACACACACACACACACACACACACACACATTTGAAATCTTCTCACCACTTGGTATAGTGTAATGTGTGCACACAACGTGTGTGTGCATGTTGTGTGTTTATGTACAGTATGTGTGTGTGTGTCTGTGAGAGAGAGAGAGAGAGTTAGAGAGAGAGAGAGAGAGAGAGAGAGAGAGAGAGTGAGAGAGAGAGAGCAAGACAGTGACCAACTTTGTTTGTTTGTGTTTTTATTTGTTTTATTTATTTGTGTCGGTATGTATGGGAGACAAACCAAGGTTGTGTGTGTGTGTGTGTGTGTACCTCTTGGTGACTTTCCCATAACGTCCATGACCCCCACACACACACACACGCTCACTTTGTCTCTACTGCAGCTGTGTCTATGTGCGACAGAGCTTAAAGGGGTTAATCTCCCTCTCTCTCTCCCTCCCTTGCTCGCCCTTGTGTAGTGGTCCCTCACTTTCTCAATGCTTGTATAGAGGGAACGGATATTGTGCCTGGGTGAGCACTGATTTTGCTCTCATCCGTCTCGGGACAGGGAATTGGACTGAATTGAACTCGGACATGCATGGCGGAAACTTCTGACACATTCCACCACTGAATGTTTACACCACAACCCGGTAAGATGTAGTAAGGCTGCATTTCTAGCTTTGTTGCAAACGCTCGTTCTGTGCTATTACTGGAGTGAGTGGGTACACTAACACTGTCGAGTGTGTGCCTTTGTGTGGCAGTGTTTATGTGTGTGTCTATACAGTACAAACAATGGCCACTGATGCCAAATCCTACCGTGTGTGTGAGAAGTGGAACTTTATGGAACGCTCTCTGGAATTCTGAACAGGTCATTTGTACCTATTCCCATTTTATCCTCTGGAACTCTGTGATTTACTTGGAATGAGGTGAAAGACATTTTCAAATGGGGGAATTTAGGAAACTTTCCCCTCCTGGCTCCTCTCTCTTCGTTCACTCTCCTATCTTTCACCTCCCTCTCCTCTCTGGCTGCCCTGCTCAAGTTACCGGCTTCCTCCCGTTGTTATGCCGTGGTTTTTCGGGCGTCGCTGCGAGGGCGCTCCCACGCTCTCCGCGAGGAAAGGAAGACGGTGCGAACCATTTCAGAGCCACGAAGAAGTGTGTGTGTGTGTGTGTGTGTGTGTGTGTGTGTGTGTGTGTATTCGGCGTGTGTGGTTATCTCTCATGTCTACACCTCCACATGCCCGCATGTTTCCCTGTTTACTAGTTTCACCCCTTCTCATTTCTTCTTCTCCTTCTTCACCTTCTTCTTCTTTGGTCCTTCCGGTTGTTTTCGGAAGAAAGTGTTCTCTTTGGGTGGGTTTCAGGGGATTTTAGGGGGTGTATGAACATGAGAACCAGAGCCACTCAGTCACAGTGGAAGTGACTCACAGCCAGCATTAGTGGCGGTGTGTTGATTTTGGAGGTGGGGTGGGGGTGTACTTGTCACAACTGAGGTAGGGGGTGGAGGGGTATGCAGTGAAGCTATAGGCTATTGAGGGGAGGAGAGGATATACTGTAAAATAGGCTAGGAACTGTTTAAAATGGAACAATAAGACATGACAACAATCCCGGAGCATTTGCCCCCAGTCACCATGGAACCACTTTAAGCAGAACCAGCGATGTCACACTGAATCAAGAGCACAACAGGGACAAAGGTGTATGCACTCCCCTTGTTGGGAGTGTATAGTTTTCAGGAAGGGGGGGGGCATGCTAGCTTTCCTCTTTGTCTGGTTGATCCCAATTCTACTGTATCTCTGTCACACTGCAAATCTCTCACCCTTTTCCTCTTCAATCCCCCTTTTTCTCTCTCTCGCTTTCTCTCTCTCTCTCTTTCTGGCCCTGTCTTCCTCCCTTGGTGCTGCCTGTGTATCCAGTGATAAGGGACAGCAGCAGTAGCACTTCCTTTCCCGACAGGAAGCAGGAAGTGTTGATTTCCACCACAATTTCTCTGGGCTGACTCGGCCTCTGTTCTCTGTCCACTGGGATCACATACACACATGCACGCACACACACATATATATATAGTCACAGAAAAAGGCATGTAGGAACTTCTGTGTTTGAGTGTGTGCATTTGCAAAAGTGCAAGCGCACACACTCAGTGCACACACTGTGTAAAGTGCATATATGTATCTGTTCACACAATGATTTGCTTGTGTGTATCAGTTGTGTGTTTGTGGGTGTTTCTGCATGAGAGTGCTGTAAAATCCTTTAATGTATCATACAATGAATCCACTATTTGCGTCCGGTGAAAGGGGCTTGACGGACAGATGGCTAGCATGGGAAAGCACCTGGGAAGCAGGGGTCATTCTGTGTCTCTGACCTTGGGGTTGGCCCACAGGTCAAAGGATGATTGCGTAATTATTCCCTTAATCACAGCGGTTAGTATCTTCTCTGGCCACAAAGGCTAGGGGGGCGCTGTGGAGTTTAACAAAATATACAAACACCCATTTATCAGCTAATGGTTTCCAGTTTATCTGCAAGAAACTATAATGTGTAAATAATTAAATGAAAATCTGAAGTAAGCTTACAAAACGTGTGTGTTCATAAATTAAGCAGGTAACATTTAAAGGAAAGGTACTAACACATTATCAAAGGTTTGTACAATCCAATGATTCTGGACAGTATAGGCCAGCAGTATGTGTTATAATTATGTGTCATACTCACACAGGCATTATTAACAGGTCAACTGAATTGTATGATACTACAGTATAGTTATTTATAACTTTACAACTTTTTACTATGTCATAAAGAGGCAATGCACATGCAAGTTAAGATAACACCACGTTTGCTTACATTTATTACATGAATTACTTTAGTAATATATTTACTTTACTATAGTTATACGGTATTCTTCTGCTGAAGCAGTAGAATGAAGGGGATGTGGATAAGGGAAAATGAAAGTGGGACAAGGGGAAAGAAAGTTATAGCATTATGAAAGGTGAGTAAGAGATACATGTAGACAAAGAGAGGAAAAATGGGAGCGATACATGCACTTAGGTCACCATGGCTGTGTAAGCCTTTACTTTTGAGGAGGTCAATGGTCAATATGGGTGAGGGGGTCACTGTGATCCCAGCAGTACTTAGAACAGGATATCCTGCAGACCCATCTGTCTCCCCCTCTCCCTCTCCCTGGATTTCTATCCCCTATTCCCTTAGAGCCCACAGGAGAGAGGGCACTCAGGAGGTGTAACCTTTCACTACGGGACTCTTGGGAAAACAAAAGTTCCCAAGTACGAAGTTATTCTCCAATCAGTCATCATTGACATGCAGACAGGCAGCCAGACAAACCTCAATATTAGAGCTAACAAACAAACCTGATAGTTTTACAGGTCTATCCAAATAATTATGTATTGACTTACAGTACAGCCCCATGACTATAATTTATGCAATAAAATGAAATTGGATTCAATATTCATGAGAAGAAAAGACAAGGTAAGCTACAGTAAATTCTGATAAGATCAAATAAGATACACGATAAAATATTGATAAATAGGTAATAAGATTAGAATTACATAATTGCATGAGCTTTTATATGAAATAACAGTTATAGACTTGTACAGTATTAAAATTACAAAAGAATTACTAGGATATACATGAGAAGATTTGATAAGGTAAAATAATAATGAAAGATGTTGTACATGAGAATAAAACATATGGTTATATGATATCGATAAGATAAATAAGGCAATAGAGGTACAATATGCCACTAAATGAAAGTGTTGTATATGGGATTTTTAAACCAGATTCTGACAGTAAAATGGGCTGCTTAATATGCCTACCACGTTAGTATAGAAACCTCAGGATTATCAATTAGTATTACTGTAGTTCAGTGGGCAGTTTCTTTTTCTAAATGTAGAAAAATTTAAACAGCTAACAGTGAACTGCAGAAAACAAACAAAAAATATGTGTGGGTATTGAAAGCAAGAGAGGAGGTAAAATATGATGGGAGCTATTTTTGGCCTGTCTGTGTATTTCCTATACCCACTCCAAATGACTAGTTAGAAAATGGTGGGTGTTCCAGATAGCATGTTTTGATTTGAGCTGTAATCTTGCTTTGAGTGTATGTTTCTGTTGTGTATGTGTGTACTGTATGTGTGTGAGTATATCTTGCTGTGTGATGATAGGTGTGTTCTTATGTGGAAGTACATGCATATGTGTTAGTTTGTGTGTGTGTGTGTGTGTGTGTGTGTGTGTGTGTGTGTGTGTGTGTGTGTGTGTGTGTGTGTGTGTGTGTTTTT
>JAODUG010042476.1:0-16853 GCA_027564795.1 Aphredoderus sayanus | reverse complement strand
CACAACAAGGTGTGTGTTTGAAACCCGAGGAAAACAGGAGGGTTAAAAGGCACATAAAACAACATAAATACATAAAGAAATAATTAAGAAATGAATAAAGACACACAGCAATGACAATTGAAAAACACACAAATCATACACAATCAGATGGCGCTGCCATGTGGCCAAATACCAGATTTCTGAGTACATTACGAGGGTTAATAGGCTAGGGGCCATTCCAAGAACATTCCAGGGCAAGACAAGCCTCAATAGACTGATACAGCTTATTTTAAAAGTTGCCACAGTACATAATGTGCACCAGCAGTTCAGTCTGGATAATCTGGATGTCCAGCTCAACACTGTGTGAGATGATCTGTAATTGGGCAAAGTACATATACCGTATAGTATGTGTTCAATGACAAAATGAATTTCTGATGGCAAGGTTAAGTTTCTTTGTCAAATGCACTGTAAAATAGAATAGCAGTCATGGCTGGCAATGAAACACTTTGACTTAAAAGATTTCTTCACCAATATAAACTGTACAATTCAGTAATCGCAGGAGCGTAAACAGCTCTGTAGGATCGAGTTTACATGCTCTACAAAGTCAAAGTCATTAGGAATTGTCAGCTGAAACATTAGAGTACTGTACATGGCAGACACTTAAACAAACATTTGGTTTACTCTTCACTGCATTTGTACAATACAGCAATTGTTCTATATTCAGTATTCTACTTTTAATTCATCCAGTGGCTGAAATGTGTCACAAATATAATTGCTTTTAGTCTAGTGTAGTTTAATTCATTGAATATTCCCTTGACTAGAAGGGGGTTAGTTTCACAAAGCAGGGTCTATCTACTGTACGTAACAAAAATATCAGAAAATCACAGTCCAGTAAGCAAAGTAACTAAGATAGCTCTAGCTAAATGCGTTCTAAAGACTGTGTTAAGGGAGGGATGGAAAGTTGTTGTAACTGTTACAGTTATTAGTATGCCAGTATGGACTGGGGGAAACTGGCAAACCTTGGTAGAGTCCTTTCCGTAGAGGTAAATTCCTCCACACAGAGCAAAAATTGCCCCCACCAATGGCAGTGCAAATGTCTCGATAGGGTAGGAGCTCCACAACGGGTGGAGAGCGGAGAAAGATGAAGGCCGAAGCCAGGTGATCCAAGGCATCACAGAGGCTATTGCCCCAACCTGAGCGAAAGAAGGTTATGGTGTGTGTGGAGGGTCTCAGTTGCTGGAGGGAGTGATGTGAATACAGCAATTTGTGATTGGTTCATGTGGATTTGGTTTCAATCTCTGGGGAAGTTGGGTGAGTAATCACACCTCACTGCACATCTTGGTGCTTTCCTTATCTCCACAATTCTCTTTTTTACCAGCTCTCTTTCTTACATTATAAAAGGGACAGAAAATGTTACCTGAATCTGCATTTACTCTATAAACTAACCATCCTCCAATAATTTATTACTATTAAATAATACAAAAACATATACTGTTTTTGTGAAAGTCAGACTTACACAACTTAAAATACATTGTTAAATGAATTGCAGATAACACAAAGGAATATAGGAATTAAGACAAGCTATTACCTAATGCTTTAATCTTGTACTTGCAGCAGTAAGTGATTAATATATCAATATTTACTTTGTAATGTAACACTTAACATTTAAAAAAGCTTCTTTGAAGAAAAAAAAGCTCAATGTGAATGTAATTAATGCAAACAAATCCGAGTAGTAGTCTGTGTCTGCAGTGATCACTTACCTGTATTTCATTTAAAAAAAGGGAACGCCAGAAAATATACCCCTAAAGTAATTGTACATAAGCAAGACTTAACCTTTCCAAAATGCCAAGAGCAGAATAGTGTGTAATTTTACTGCTCTCATAGGTAAAGCTTCCTCCTTCCCTGATCGGCTTTCATTTGCTCTTATTGGCTAGCGATGCAACTAGGGAACTCCTGACAATCAAACAGCCAACATGTTTAATCATCCGTAATGGCCACAAAAGATATTCGCAGATGACTGCAGACATCGCAGACATTCCTATGTCAAGCGGTAACGCTAGTATCCACCAAGAAGACTGTTTGTGCCCCCTTTTGTTTTCACCAGCTGCTTTGTGAATTCTTGCTTTAGTGTACATTTTAACAATCACTGTATACTTTATTAATAAGAAGGCGTGACTCACCAGAGATTTGGAGCTCTGTCTGCAGGGGGGCTGGAACTGTCGGACATTGGTGGGGGTCTCCTTCTCAATGGAGTGTCTTCTGTGTTGATGGGGCTGTCGCCTCTCTGGCTGTGGGGTGGAGGAGATTGGCAGGAACATGGGTGGAGCTGGGGGTAAAGAGGAATATACATAGTGATTTTAAAAAGTACATTCAGGATCAGGATATATTAACTTTACTATGTGTAAAGTATGATGATAAAGCAGTGTCATTCATGGGTTAGACTAAATAAAAAGGTACTGAAGCGAATCTGTCATGTTCAGGTCGTGGTTGCAAAATAACTTAACTAACTTGCCTAGTTAAATAAAGGTTAAATAAAACATAAATTAAAGTTCCAAATGAGGCCATTATGGCACCGTACATTTTAAACCAAACAGCGTATGTACCGCAAATGGGCCAATGGTAGTGCTTAAACTTTATTTATACTCTATTTATCCTCTCTGGCAGATCAGACACTGTTGAAGCCAGCAAAGTATAACAGTAATCCTAACTGCAAAAGGAAAGTCTCTCATGAATAGTCATTATGCAGGCAGATATTTATGTAAATCTTCAAGATTGGACATTGCCTAGGCAGAGCCTGAGTGATGGGACCATAGGTCTCTGGGAGCAGCAGACACAATGGAGGAGGAACTATTTAGGGGACTGGCATTCAACCTTAATAAACAGCACATTTACTCACTTTTTTTTCCCATTGCTGATTCTGGGGACGTATCATCCATCACTGATGTAGCCACGCTAGAACTGCTAACTGATCTGCGACCAGTGACTTCTTCCTGGATATATGAAATATATGAATGTGTCCATCAATCAACATCGAATATACAAACATAGTGTTGCAGACTATACAACACATGCTCCAATGGAATTGAAGGGAGAGGTGTTTTTACTGAGTCTGACAATGAACACACTTTCTCCAGCACTGCTGACTCCTCCTTTAATAGTTAATCCTACAATGGAGTATTAGCGTCATGGACATAACAAGTTTTTTTTACAGAGCTGAGGGAGGGGGGTAATATTTTGTTATCAAAGTCATACATTTATGTCCTACAATGGCTGTAGAACATTACAGTACTTGTATTTCTCTGCTTTACATTACAGTAACACATCTGCCCCCTAGTGCTTAGCCAAATAAACATGTGAACCCTGAGAATACGGCAATACGAATAAAAAAAATTTGTGAATGTGGCATGTATACACACTTTACACCACATGTCCACAGCACACATGAAAATATACACGCACACACACACACACACACAGGGCACTCACATCAGAGTCAGAGCTATCCAGCTCTAGCTCAGCAAGACTGGGTGCTTTCAGCAGCTTTTTTCTCTGGGGCACAGACTGTGACCCATGGGCACCGCTCATAGGGGATGCAGCTCCACTGATCAGAGACAGCGTGCTGGACGTCCTCCTGCCCATGTAGGGGCTGTATTCATCTGCATTGAAGCACACAGGACAGGAGAAGCTGTTCATTAGGTTGCAGAGAGGAAGACAAACACTTGAGATGAATCTCAGAATTGTTGGGTTTCCCATCCTCCCCAAATTATGAACTTAAATAATGTTGATCTACTGTAGTTATGCTGGCTATTTAACAGCATATTTTGTTCAAATGCATGTTTTTGTTCATTTTTAATCTCAATCAGTAAGTCAACAATTAATATGTGGACATGAAATTTCTAAATTCATAATGAAACATACCAATTTACAAATAGGTCAGAGTGAAAATTATGTTTATGAGCGCTCATGATCCACACTATTAATTAGCACATATTGAGGTACATGTAATTCAACAACATTTTAATTTGGTGAATTAATGGGGTTTGCAGTTTATTAAGATTATAATCAGGTGAGGGAATGTGAATTCTAGGATACAGTACATGTTTTGAGATTCCTCCCAAGGCAGGGTTGGAGGGAATGGGTGTTTTAAGTATCTAGTGGTTTAAGGGGAGGAAAAAGGGAGTGTTGATGTTATATACAAAGCATGGCTGCTCCTTCTGGAAAACATTATGACTGTGATCCTTTCTGTCTGATACTGCCCTGTCCCTCCTTAGCTTCATCTGAAAAAAGACTAATAATATGATTTTCCAGCGCACTCCCAAAAAAGGACAAATATAACAACCTAACTAATTACTACTTAACTTAATAATTAATGACCAGCTAAGAAATTCTGAGAAAGAACAGTCCAAATGTGTTTGTCACAACCAAATCCTCTAATAACAAAATAGCCGCAAGCTAAATAAACAAAAAACGAGAGCAAAAACGTTTAATTACTCAATAGTGGAGAAACAGAAAGTGGGGTGGGGGAGGGGGTGAAAGTGTTAAAATAACTTATATAATCACAAATAACTTGATTTTTCTGTCTGAAGAATCCATATGAGCTCACAGTCTCCGATATCTTATACTGCTGGGTTGGAACTAATCGTCTTTCTGTCACCTCGCATTCCACAGGAACTGTCGCTAGGCTATATGCTTAATAACATGAATAAGAAGTGCTCATAGAGGTGTTGAATCACAGTGAATTTGTTACAAGTCTTGTAAGCAGTATGTCATCATGTTGCCTTCTACCAATGCCTTTAATTCAAACCTCTGTACTCTGCTAGTCCGTTAAGAAGATATTAGTGAAAGCTAGGGATAGACAGACAAGGCCATAAGAGTTAGGGTACAAAAGGCCTTTTTAAGGAGCACAACTCATACATTACCTGTACCCGTACGGAACAGATCCTGGGGCATGCTGTGTGTTTTCCCAAAACCTAAAAGGGGACAGTTCCTTATTATGATAGCTATGGCACGTGTACCTGGTTTTGGACCAAACCCTTGATCAGTATGTGTTACTGAGTTGACACAGTCTTCTAACTGACAATGATAATCCAGTAGCTCTGAGAACAGCGTGACGGAACAGAATGGTCTATTAGAAAGTAAATAATGACACACATACACACACAAGCAGGCAGACACACATCAATTCTGTATGTATATTAAAGTGGATAACTTGAATTAGAATCAATGGAATTCAGTAGAAGGATATGTTGACCACAGCATTATTCTGATTCGCCTACCTACACAGTATTGCCTTGTCACCGGATTCAGAAGGGACAGAGTATTGTTGTGAAATACATCACATGGCCAGTAAGGGGCATTGCTGATTGCAAAGCTTATTATATGTTTCCTGTGTGCTACAGTATGAGACAAGTACTGTATGTCCACACTGTGTCCAGCCTTGTACACAGTGTGGTGCTAACAACTCCTGTTGCCACATGACTGCATAGCCATCCTGTCACTTGAAAGAGCCCTTTGTATGATGTTATTGGCTTTCAAAGAAAGCAAGGTGGTGGTTGGACTTGGAATCTTTTCATTGGGGACATAATGCCGTTGAGAGTTTCAACAGCAGCAGTGGGTGGTTTTGATAATGTAAACAGTTGTGGCATCTACTTTGTGAGATAATGGTAAGGTGTTACTGAAAAAAACATGTAATACTTTTACAACTAAAAATGTTTAATGGGTATGCTGTCACCTCATATAACAAGGCATTGAACATTGGTTAAAATACTCAAAGGTATTTTTATGGCTATGTTTAGTAAATTAAATCCACTGACCTCAATTGGGTGCTATTATTTCTCATGAACATAGTTTTAAGGCTTGCATGACATGATTCCTGAATGATTTGTCATTGTGCAGTGCTTTATTGAGAACAGTTTACTGTTCATGTTTACTGTTAGACATACAGCATGTCACTGTATGTGTTTTGTTCTACGCTGTAATCAGATATGCTACTATCTAAACCAAGGGTATGATTTGACACAGTATGTAATCATTGGCTCTCATCCTAGGAAGGAGGGTAGGCATTAAAAACAAAATATGAAAATATTGAGGCAAAGTGATTCACTCAAATGTAGAATCAGGATTCCCTTTCAAGCAAGAAACAGCTAAATTAGGCATTATAAGACATTTTACTGTGCTATTCCAACGAATAAATACAGCAGACTAAATTATATTCTTCTTTAATGACCATAATGGAGCTGGAAGTTGTATTGTGCTCTATCAGTCCCAAGCCCACTAAACAGTTACAATGAGGCATTTCCATCAGGTGGTTCCCTCAGGTATGGGAGGCTCTAACTTGCCACAGGCTATTCAAATAGCTTTAGCAGAGCTGCATCGTTCACATTTCCCTCTCAATCGATCGTAGCTAAATAATAAAACATTGTACATAGTGTAGTTTTAATAGTCATTATTCTAATAACAATAATAGGAAAACGCTTCATAACCTGTCATAACAGTATGCGATTTATAATATTGTCCTAATAGTCGTAGAATAGTATAATATACAGTAGTAGAGTTCTTTCCTTTGTCATATCCTCCCACTGACCAGACCCTCTAGTGTCCAACATCAAGTACACAATTACTGTCAGAGAACATACAGTAGGCAACCAACCACAGAAGCGGAAATGAAATGTGCGTACAATGTGCTTGCGTGCATTCATATGTACAGTTTTTGTGCATTTGTGTACTTTCAAAGATGTATACAGTATGTGCATGTCTGAGATGATAGACAACCAAGACAAGGGGGAAAACAGGACGTGATACAGTATATGTCAGGTAAGCAGAGGAGTCTTTACCTGACGCGTCAAAACTGAAAGACATGCTAAGAGGCCGAAATACTGCAAAGAGAAAGTTATGCATTTAATGGTTATTTGTTGCAATGGACCCCTTTCACAGACATGTCATAACAGGGTAAACACAAATACGATTAATTATGGGTCCCATTGAGCAAGGTGCGGCAATAAGCAATTCAAAGTGCATGCTTATTCCTATAGCTACTGTATGTGGATCAAACAAATAAAGATGGAAAGTGATATGTTGCTGAAATAAGTATGTTCATATCATGTAGCAACATATGGTACTGTAAATCCTAGAGAATAATACAAGTTATGTGTGTTTTCATGTTTTAATCAAATACACAAATATATGCACTTATGATCACCTTTTCTGAAGATATGTTGCTTTGGCTTCAGGTATATTTATCTCTGATTTAAATGGGTAATTCCTTGACGTACATTATTTTTAAACCAAGGTTTGATTTTTCCTAGTTTCAACTTGAATGGAATGCATAAGCATTGACAATTAGTGCATGGCTAGCTTGCTAATTGGCACACCAAAGTCAAATTGACCCATAATACTATTTAGTAGCTGAAGCCTTGTTTATCGTGCTAGGACACATTTATGAAAACGGTAAGCGAAATTAAGAGAAAGGTTAATTAGCATAATTAGCAAAAGGCTTGAATTTGTCACACTGGCGCTATAGCAGAAGAATAGCTTAGTCTCAAGACACAGCAATCAATTTATGATGATGTCACAGGCAGTGGTAACAGATAATTCACATTAAAAAGTGGCATTTTATGCAGGCTTAAAGTTATTAGTGCAAATGCAATTGCAGACACATAACACCATGAGAGAGTTTGCACGATACTGCTAAGAATTATAATATAAATAAATAAATAAACATAATAACTGTGGACATTTTTAGCAACACAAAAACCTGAGGCTTCATGGTGCAGCGAAGTGTAGAAACCTAAAGTATAACTAAGGTATAATTAACTAATAAAAGAATAGTTCACGACAATGAGGCTGTGTTTATCAACATTGAGACGCTCACACACACATCAAGATGCTCTGCGCATTATGTGTGTATAAGAGTGTTTGCAATCATGCAAATGCATGTTTGATGCACGTACTGTGTTCTCACAATGGGGTGAGTTTGTTGGCTCACAGTATGTATTGTGTTTAGCAGTCAGTTCATTCCTTACCCAGCTGTCCCCTGCGTATCTCACCAGGAGACACTGGTCGAAGTTTCCTCTCTGCTTTGATCTCCTCCAAAATCCTCTCATGCAAGGTGGGCGGAGCCTGGGCCTGAGGCTTCAGTTTACGGGCTGAAACCTATCAGGTGATCAATTAACGCAGGTGACCAATTAAGGCAACAATATAACAGGCATAAAAACTGACAACATGTCACATCAAGTCACATCATGTGATAAGACACATCAATGCTTATGTTTACAAAAATCAGCATTTTTTAAACTGAAAAATACGTATTGCTGCCATGTCAGAAATAAATGATCTGTATCAGATTATAAAATTCAACATGAAAATTCATTCATGTTATAATGTGATAAGACAGTTTCATGTTATATAGAGTATGTAATCTTCCTGTGATCAATGTAGGTTTTTGCAATGAACTGGCATAAAATGGCTCAAAACACGGATACTTTTGAGATTCACTTTTTTGCCTCCATCGGTATATCTACACTGTTGGTAGCGAAAGGATGAACACATCACCATTATCACCTGTCCTTGTCTGTGGCGGGTTAGCATAGACATATAAGGGGTTACAGCTTAGGCTATCTAGGCTATATGCTAAGTTGGGGATTGTGATCAGTAGGATGCAGCCTAGCGTGGTCAAGACCCCGTTTTTGCAACAGGGCTGTATTATTCTACACCTGTGCTTGCACTTGCCACACACTGTGCTTACTATAATATCTCAAGATTAACCAAAGCGAACAGGCTAGAACTAGCCTATAGGCTAATGCTAATGAATTGTGCAAGTCAGGCTCAAAGTTGGGGTGAAGTTGCACTTTAATGCAACCAAAGCCAATAGTATTCCAGTGGGTAATTGAAGCAATCGTTAATTCCATTTTAAAAAAGGAACTCATAAAAAAAAGAAAATACAGAAAATATAAATTAAAAATATACTATATATAATCAGTAAATCACTTAAATTTGGATGATAATCTAAACAAATGTAACACTTCTCCCCTAACAGGAAGCCACCAACAGGAAGAGGGTTTGTGGTTGGATAATATGTTAACTAAGTTATTGTGTTATTGTTATTATAGTTATTGTGGTGGTGTCTTATGCAGCATTAAAACAGGCTGATGTAAAGGTGTGTTTTACTTACTGGATTAAGCGGTGGTCTGGACCTGATAAAGTCCAGGATGACCTCATGGGCACTCTTCTTTAATTTACGAGGTATGTCACCATTCACCTTACAGTAGAAAAGTACAACATCAGTAACACCCTGGTGGAATCAAAATATTTTCATCCACAAAACACAAAAAAATCAACCACAAAACACAATAACTCTTTAAAGATCATATACTGTAGCAATACCTAATTAAAACTCACCATGACTTTGCGGAGATTGTAGCGCTTGGACCTGATATCGGCCATTAGCATTTCATAAGGAGTGAGCTGATATTCGATGGCCAAAGGGTTGTACTGGCGTTCTTGGACCTTCTTTAGCTTGACACCATCGCGCAAATCCTTCATGACCTGGACCCAAAATCGGGCCTGGTAAAGAAGTAGATTCAATTAGATTACTAAACAAAAATCTGATTTTAAGAGGCATGTCCCATTATGTATCTCTATTTAGAAATTATATCTATTATTACTTAAATATTGATCTAAGTTATAATATCAAGAATTACTTTATAGCATATATTTAACAGTACGGATATAAAATACAGTGCATTGTGGCATTAAGCTTTATCCAATCACCACCTATTTCCTTTGTTTTGGGCTAATGCCTCACTGCTCCAACAGCACTGCAGTTTTTGTTTATATTCAGACTTATATTCAGTTGCGGAATTAAACTCATTATACAGTACATTATACAGTATATTTTCAACAATTTATGATTTGTGTGTTTCTGTTAAGAATAATCTGGTAGTCATTGACTGAAATACAACACAGCCCTGATAGGCTGGCTGCCCTTGTTGTAGTGAGTGACGCGTAGTACTAACATGCCCTGACAGTGACACAAGAGCTTTATATTATTTCATTTTTATAAAATAAGTATATTAAACCCAAGAATATTTTTTGATTCTGGAATGTTGTTTTTGATTAGTTCTTATTAATTCGTTTTAAATCAATACTTCAGATCACCTACCCAGTCAGCATTCTGGAGATCATTCAAATCTCTGCTGGGGTCTGTAGATGTTGACCCCTCCATCTTCTGTAGGTTCTGAAAGGCAGAGTGAGAAGAGGTGAGATAGAATGGACATGGCAATGAAACTAGAGGTTTGCATAACATGGAAATCATTGCTATGGCTATAATGGAAGCTTTTACCATCTGCAAGAATAGTCCGTAACATCTGCGAAGGGAAAGAGCATAATGCTGTTGTTTTAAATGCTAGATAAATATCATTACCATTAGCGTTTAATGGTTTATCATGAAATGTTATTTATTTTGACTTGAGGAGTTTGCGACACCGCTGGTGACAAATGTCTATTTTCCTTTTTAAAGTTGTGTGTTTCTAGCATGTTGTTATTTTGTCTTACCAAGCTTCTGTTTGTCAATATAGACTCAGAGTATCATGTCTTATTAGAACAATGAAAAATTATGGCACAAAATGGGCTCACACTGTCAGAACAACTACCCAGATGTATTGTAGTTTTAGGTTTATACATCTATTATTACATTGTGTCTATTATTACTTATTCCTAATAATATGAAATATAAATGTGTATAATTTAGGCACGTAAACTGGCTAGTCATCAAAATTCAGAGAGATGACACGTCTCAAACATTTCAACTTCAAATCCAATCAAAACTCTACATTTCCATTTCAAAATGTTTTAGAGAGTGCTTATTGTGCTTTACTTGAATGAATTATCTATTGTCCCTTGCATCGATGGATTCATTATAACCTGTTATGTTAGATAACCTAATAGAAAAAGGCTGTAATGTTTGAAATGTGGGTATGGAAAAATAATGCTACAGCAGTTTAGTTACGAAGACATGCTTGCATTCATTTGACACTGTGCTTAAAAATGTTTAGGAATACATAAGTGAGCAATGGATGCTTCATCAGTGCTGATCATAGACTTATTAGGTGCTGATCCATCAAGAAAGGATAACATTATGAACTTGGCCACCGTTTATTTCTTGCAGCAGCCTGTAAGATGAGCATATAGCCTACACTGACTGGTTTTACGTATGGCTGTAATCATATTTGTAATTATCATATCTGTAATTGTTGTCATGTCGCTTTTTGTTTTAAATGCTTAAATGTGCGACAGTGGTACAGTGGGTAGAGCAAGCGAGAGGTGATTGGAAAGTCGCTGGTTTGAATCCTGTTGCAGTGCGCTTTGAGCGGTAGGTTAGATACGTGTTACACTGTACATATTCAGTCCATATACCAACGTTTTTGTTTGTAAATGGTCCCAGATATGCTACCAAGTAAAGAGACAGACACAGTGTAACATTTATTTTATAGCTGTGAAGTTTAATTTAAACATCACAATTACGGTTCCAGGTAATGTAAAAAACGATTGGATGTTGGGTGCAGTTTCAAAATTGCATTTGCATTACATGAAAATGACGATACCGTGAGAACAGATACTTAACCAGTAACCGTAACATAACCGGTATGTCCCGGCCAAAGACGCGAACTCAGTTGTCCGAGCAAACACAGACACGCCCAGGCCTATAGCATCTGTAGCTAGAGCGTAGATCGTCCTTAAGGTGTGGTTGAACTAACTGCGCATGGCTACCAGCTGGCCATTGTTACATAAGGACAAAACCAATTAAACTTGGGACCCAGTCCTTTGTGCTTCTTCAAACTTTAACCTCCAGCAGGCTCTGCAGTGGTATGCAGCAGAGTGTGAAGCAACTGGGATGCGAATCAGCACCTACAAGTCCTAGTCCACACACACACAATTGTTTTTAAACAACATTTTCCTGCTTTGTTAACCCTCCCTGTCCTTGGCTTTTAAACGCACTACCTTGATAGGCTAGTCATATGCACATTTTCTATGAAAGGTGCTATATAAATTACGTTTATTATTATATTATTACATTACAGTATGTCCGTGCTGTGGTTGCTGCCTTCTGCTGGCCCCAACAAGGCCCATAGCACAGGAGGGTTAAAAACATCTACATCCACATGAAAATGCAATTGCACTTCGCCGGCTCCTTGTAAAACATGTAATTGTACTAATTTTAAGTTGCATTTGCTAAATGACCTAATATAATGTAAAGTCAAAACTCAGTTTTCCCTGTCTAAACTGAATACCGTGTTTTTAAATATCTTCACCCTGGAAGGCGTTTTGCTAAAATCCCATCTTTGGTGATCGTATAAACCGTTTGTGTATGTATTTCAAGCTGCTATCAAAAGGTATAAGGCACAAACAGAACGTGTGCTGCTTCTGATAGGCTCCATTTACCCCCATATCAGGCATCAGACACGCATAGATATATTTAAACACACATTGAACAAACACACACACACACACAAACAGGTAGTCACAGAGTCAGATAGGGACATGTCTAGTCTAATGGAGGCAATGCTAGCTCACTGTCTATGTTTCACTATCAATTCACAAGGTTAGCTTGGCTCATCGACTTTCCATAGTTGTAACACTGTATACTATTATTCAGTTAATATTATACCATAACTGCTGGGATATATTAGCCTTGCAAGACTTGCAAGCTTCAGTTTGACTTTGCCACGAGAATAAATCTGGAGAGGCAAGCAGTCCTTTCAATTCTGTCCAGTATATTTAAACATGTGCCCAATCAGCATAGTACTGGTAGCTACGACCGTGGTATAGGTGTGATGACAGAAAAAGCGACTACAAAATAACAGCTTTTTCATTTTCGGCCCCATCAGCATGGAACACGAACAGGCTTCAATGCGTTTTAAATTTAAAATACATTATATAATTATGTGCTTTTAAAGCCAAGCTAAAATAATTGGGGAATAAATCACAAGGATGTCTGTGTTTTATACCCTATACTTTTTAAACAAGGTATTGGTACTTTTTGCTTCTCAATGTATTTCAATGTAATTTATATTTCTGCCATTTTAAAATCATCTTATAGCTATTATTTCTATTTGATTTATGTTTTGTGGTTTCTTATTGTGTTTTCTGTCTGTTATTCTGTGTGCTGCGTTTTTTGACCAGGTCTCTCTTGAAAAAGAGTTTTTAATCTCATTGAGACTAACCTGGAAAAATAGAGGAAAAATAAATAAAACAATGGCAGATGAAGATTGACATATTCATCCAATCACTAAGTATTTTTTGAAAGCAGCTGCCCTTTCACAGTTGCAATGGACGGATACTGTAAGTACTGTATACACAAAGGCAAGCACAGGTGTGCACACTAATGCAAGCATGCATACTGTACACACTCAAAAACACACATTCTTTATATTCTCTTTTATTGTCTGTTATTTTGCAGATTAATACTAACAATTCTAATATGTTTGTCAGTGACCATTTCATAAACACACTATGTACAAATATATCCATTCATGAATAAGAATACACACACACAAACAGTAAACACAGCCTTTCCTTACATTCAAAATACCACTTTATTCTACCATGGTTTGCCGTGTTCTTTGCTCCATGACACCAAAAACGTCAGCAAGGATGGGATAAAACTGCACAAAAGTTTAACTTACTCAGTCAAAAACATCTCTCTCTCTCTCTTCCACCTGAGCCCTCTTATATTAAGAGGTTCCCTCTCTTTCTTAACAAACCAAATCTTACATTCAATGAGGTACACTGTACTGAAAAGGTAGTAATGGTGCAGAAAAGAAAAGCACCCTGTAGCATAACACGCACACATGCACACACATGAACATGCATATGAGCACGCACGCGCACACACAAGCATACTGTATACTGGTATCGGCTGTTGTAAGGATGTTGCAATCTCACACCAGGACTCTGAAATGCTCCTGGTTACAAGTGGAGCATGAACATGATTCGGAGGATGGACACTTTCTGATTATTGTCATATCAATTTACTGCACAAGCATGAGACAACATATTTATCTATAACCAGGTATATTTTATTATTTTACATCTTACTGTGAATTCTGAGGGGGGATTTATTAATCAAAACATGTATCATCACTTAAATGAACAGACATGCTCCCTTTCAGTGATGCCCTGCTATACGTACACAGTGGCAGTTATTCATATCTGGAAACTGCCTAGTACAACCACTCCTTTATTGTTGACCAGTGAGCTCTACTGGAACATGTGGAAGTTAATTAAGTGCTTTGAAAGGGAAGGGTTCATTTAGTTCTATGTAAATTACATACTCTGATATGTCCCCATAAAGCACATCATACAGCTAAAACACAATTTAGCACTATTTCAGATCAAATTCAAACCTTACATTAACTGTAGTTTCTTTATCTCAAAGTAAGATTTAAATAAGGTATAAAGTCATGGGTTTACCAACATTTCAGTAACTCTTTAATTAGCCCAACTGTTACATTTTAATTTAAAAAAATACTCTCAATTGGATAATATTTAGTTACTTTATTTTGCTCAATATCCCACGTACAACTGCTAACCAGCATATACACTCTTTCAACCCCCTTTGAAAATGCCAAGATCTACGAATATTAACATTGTAAATACCCCTATGCTATCAACCCATTGGAAAACTGAACATGTTACTACTACATATCATACTACAGTATGATATGCTACAACCATGCTCATAGACAATGAGCTATTGTATGAATTGCTTTATTCCTCATGAAAGTCAGTGATCATTAATATTTTAGGAAAATGCGTTAAATATAATCGCAAGAGGACACCGAGTAATGAAGACTGCTGAACATAGATGCTTAACCATAAAAAAAACATTTGTTTATGCTATTGCACCTGTGCAATCTATACTGTATTCATAATGTATTGTACATCTTTATATGATTTGATATGAGCAACATTTATAATCTAAAGGTAGGCCAAGTTTTTGGAAGGATCGGAAAAATCAATTACTGTAGCATAATAAAAGTTGTACAACTCAAACTTTCATTCACATATTTAACAACAATTGTAACAAAAATGACTGACCTCTTTGGCACTCTTGATCTTATCCAGGAAGGTGTTTAGCTCCCTGGTCTCTGTGTAGAGGGCCCGACACACTGCCTGGTAGTGATCTGGGGCATCTGAAGGCTTGGGCAGATGAGATATACAGAGCTGGAGACAGAAAGAAAGAGAGAGAGAGAGAGAGAGAGAGAGAGAGAGGGAGAGAGAGAGAGAGAGAGAGAGAGATTCATTGATTGATCTATTCATGTTGGTGAAAACAATTAACAACAATTAACCACAATTGGACGTTGGAATTTGGACATGTTCTGCATACTGTATGAATGTCAAAATAAATGTAGAGAAATGTGCAACAGCTATGGCCCAGCCTTTCTTGTAATACCACTTTGTACCTCAATAAGCTATGTGAGTTACTTCCATGTCCAGTCTGCCAACATGAAAAGAAGAAGCAACGTTGCCACAAGGGCTTATTCTAGCCTGTCAATCATTTTGGGTACAGCGTCTCCCTGTTTGTTTTAGCTTATACTGTTTTAAGTAAGCATATGAAAAACATTTACTTCTAACAAATATCTTAATTACACCAATATTGTGCATTGAAATCAGTTCTTCTCAAAAGAAATGACAATCACTGATTGTATTTTCGCAGATCAAACAACAAGTGATATCTAGTAAGATACTGTAGGAAGTGTTAATATGTAGTCTTGGTTAATGTATAAAAACCATATACAACTTTTTTTGAATAGTTTGTTTATGTGCAAAACATAGTTATAAAGATTGATAATTCCAATGAAACTGGACTTGTAGTCTTCCATGCTATGCTTCCACCGCTGGACACAGCAAGTAGCCATGGATTAAGAATCTGCTGCTGGTGAGTAAACAGCTAATGCAAACACGGCATAATGACCTTGGTTGGACAATTAAAAGTGAAAACTAAACCAAAAAAACATTCCATATGGAGCTGATTATATTGTTTGGCTCTGGCTGTTTTCTTGCTAATATGGTCTTGCTCAAACTGTACAAATTAGTGGTGTTATGGCTCTCAGAGTATCAGCAGTTTCTGTTGAATTATGCTTGTTATTGGATTGATGTTATGCAGGTGGCCAAAGCAACTGGCCTAATAATACACATACCTTAGAACCTATTATTTATTTATCTGCCCTCTATTTTACCATCTTAGTCTCAAGAGAGACCTGGCCATAAAAAGCAGCACACAGAATTACAGACAGAAAACACAATAAGAAACCACAAAAAATAAATCAAATAAAAATAATAAAGATATAAGATGATTTTAAAATGGCAGAAATATAAATGACATTGAAATACATTGAGAAGTAAAAAGTACCAATACCTTGTATAAAAAGTATAGGGTATAAAACACAGACATCCTTGTGATTTATTCCCCAATTCTTTTAGCTTGGCTTTAAAAGCACATAATGATGTAATGTATTTTTTATTTAAAACGCATTGAAGCCTGTTCGTGTTCCATGCTAACGGCTTTAATTATCACAAAACAACAGAAGGGAAATACTGTGCAGCAGGCTGGAGAGATCCGGAGAGGTGAGCAGGCGTAGCTGCTGGTGAGACGAGTGTCGTGGAGACGGGAGACGGGAGACGGGGGAAAGCTGGTACATAAGTCCATGAGGCAAAACAAGACGAACGAACTGGCAATGAGTGCCAGGGTGGACAGTGCTATAACTGCTTTACCCCGGAAGTGGGGGCAAAGGAACAGCATGTGTGTGCTTAACAGGCCGCAGCTGCGGCAGTGCTGGTGACGCTGTCCGGTGCTGGAGTCGCGGCCCGGCGCT
>JAODUG010042457.1:0-12265 GCA_027564795.1 Aphredoderus sayanus | reverse complement strand
TGCCTCTGTATAAGTCATTTTCACCCAAAATAATTCTGACTAATCAGGGGCCTTTTTTTACCCACCCTGATTGGTCCAGTGAATCTATCTTTCCTGTCAATCACATGAATGCACACACACAGCTCGATGGAAGACCAGAAGCTGTACATAAACAACCTACTGGTATTTCTTACTGAAAATGAACTTCCTTATACCAAGATGTAACGTGTATAACCTCCTTTATTAGGTCCAAAATGCTGTGATACACTACACAACTTGCTCAGTCTCAATCAATGAGCTTAGCTGGGGACGGAAGGCATGGAGATAAGAGAGCAACACAGACTGTGGTTGTAAATAATGTCTTGATAGAAGGATCCCTGCTGCCAGAGATGATTTCCATGTGATAAGGCAACAAAAGAAATGGAAGCTGGGACTCGAAGCGTATCTGTAATCGGATTATGTCCAGTTCCATTTGGACTGTACAGCGGTGCTGTTTCATTTCACAACTTAAAGGGGTGGTTCACAATTCTGAAGTCCATTCATGTTCTGATTGCCTAGAATGTTGTGTTGATCATTTTTCTATTAACCTAACATGTCCACATCCACCCACATTTGTTAAAAGCAATTCTAAATGTAATCTAAATTAAATGCAATAAATGCTAATCTAAAATGTAAAGCTGTACAGCTTTTCCAATTCTGCAAACATCAGTAACCCAATAATACATACTACCAGTATATACAAAGTACTGCCAATTGAGGCAATACAATCACACTACCAGTAGAGTATAGACAGTAGAATACTCATTAACACTAGAGACAGTAGAATACATACTGTCAGCAGAGACAGTAGAATATATACTATCAGTAGAGACAGTAGAATATATACTACCAATACGTACAGTACCGTATAGCTACCATAAATGATAGTGGTCAGTGTGTCAGCTCATTATAAGTATGTTTTTGAAAAACAACAATTGAAGTCATGAAATGGATGGATGAAAGTCCATTGTTTACAGACTGCTTCAGTCCTCCAAAACAATTATTTTGTTTTGAATGTCAGCCTGATAGTTTAAAGCTGCTGTAGGTAGCATTTGGGGGTAGCTAAAACAGAAGGAAAGAGAGCAAGAGTTTGTACTGTAGATGAAGAACTGCCCCTTCTCTACTCCCTTCCTCTGAAAGTTGTTGGTCTGCTGTTGGAAAGCCCGTTGACAAACCTGTTGTTGTAGATGTGTGTGTGCACACTCATGTGATTGACAGGCACGGATGTTTCGCCACACAATTCAGGGAAAAGAAGCCCTGATTGGTCGTAAATATTCGAGTGCAGTGGAAAAATCTAAATGAACTTGTCCAGAGGCAGGGGCGATCAACCAGAGCAGATATTCTCACAGAGCATTTTACTCATTGATAGCTAACAGATGTCAGTTGAATTTCTATCGAATTACATTAAATGTATAGCTCCAAAATCCCATCTACAGCCCCTATTAATATTGAGCTAAGGAAGCTATGGATTTAGGGGGGTTTAACAGAGTGAACATCTTTTACGCAGTATAATCTATATCCTATGTAAAAGGACTCAAGCACTCAGAGACGCTCATTCACTATTGTTTCCCGGTGAAGGGGGGCACAGCACAGAGCTAGGGCCTGACCAGCTGGTGCAACACCACACTGATATGGGAGCGGCGAGGACAATGCCCGTGTTCATGTAGTCCTTTTGTGACGGGCTTTTGTGTAAAGGGGCAATTTTTCCTGTCATTTTTATCACGGTCAAGTACACGAAGGGTCAGGCAGGCCTTGCTCTCGAGGACCCTTTCTTCCGCGCCCACACTGACACTGTATATGCAGTGCCGTAGCAGACAGTAATGTTGTGGTTTCGACCAGCTAGGATGCGATTATTTACACTTAGAAACTTCCAATGAGTACAGTGCCAAGCACAAAGGAGAAGATTGTCAAAATTGCAATAATAACAAATTGCGAGATAATATTCTAGAGTTTCAGCAATTATACTGTAAAGTAGCTTTAGTTAAGTAAGAAAAACAAAGACATACCGCAGTTCTTAAAAAGGTCCCCCGATGGGAAGAAAATGTAAGTGCAGGGGGACACCTGTAACCCTACCTGGGGTCTCAAACATAGTGGCTCACAATTGCCGGCATAATTTAGACAACAGAATGAACACTTACTTATGTAATGGCAGGGATAATTATTTTATAATGCATGTGCCACACTGCAATTATGAATGGTGAGGTTTTGAGCTTAGAGAGCAAACCTCAGGCAGCCTTCACTGTCTGTCAAGACAATAATTAAAATATATTCTTGGCACAGCTGAATAAGATTGGGATTATGGCTAAAATAATAATATTCCTTAAAACTTGTAAGGTTGGTGTAGCTGTGAAGTACTCTCCTCCTAGCCGGTAGCAAACACCTTTTCTTTTTATACATGGCCTGGGCTTTGCTATTATACTGGACTTCGTAAAATGTATTATTTGCTGTACCATGCCTGTGGATGAGGTCAGAGTCTGGACCTTATCTGGAAATGGATTAAATTGCAGCCATATATTCCACATTAAAATCGGCTGTCATTTGACATATGACCCACTGTGACATAACACTGTTCTCAGGACAATTCCACTTAAATGAGTATTATTTCCACTTGCTCAAATGTATGCCAGCTCCCGTGGTACCAGTGAAAATGTGTGTATTAGATTGGAAAGTCACACTGGGGTGTGACTGTTTTAAATATCCACTAAGGTTTCATTTGCCTAATAAATATAATATAAATTATCTTAATGTAAATAATGTGCAAATGTTAGCTAAAGATAATGTGTACAGAATGAGCTTTATCATTTTAAATAGCGCAGGTCCCTTAAAGCTAGTAGTTCCTTTTAAACTAGTGTATTACAATTACAATTTAGCATACAGTACAGTTAGTGCAATTACACACATTATGGATCAGGTAGCAGTTATGTAATCATCTTTCTGTATATTGCATATATACAAAATATATATTTTTTATTCATTTGACGTTTTAGCGAAAATGCCATATTTCTACAGCTCGGCTACTATTTATAGCTGGCAATTTAGCATACCCCAGTTCATGAAACCCTTTGCAGTTTTGAGGTTTTATAATGCCTTTCCACTCTGGATGGCAAAGACATGCGTGATTTCCAGGCATGTGCAGATATGCAGCTTATTTTGACAGCAGGAAGAAGTGCCAACAGGCCACAGCGAAAACATTAATTCTCACTGGTCTATTAGTTCAGCAAGCTTGTGCACACATATTTGAGGAAACTGGGATTCAACTGTTAAACAATAAAATAGCTTTATGATGAGAAAAACCCTTTCCTATCTTTCTTAACTTGAGCCTAGTCACTTTCTCGTGTGCCACACATGTTTCAGATGATAGCAATGACTGCAGTATCTGGGCAGGCATGGCCATAGTACCTCCATGGAAACCCGAAGGAGGTGCAGAGACACTGTGAAGGTCTTAAGGCTGACTTTTCTAATAGAGATCTGTGGAGATGTCCTGTCACATGTGAGTGGGTGTGGCTGTCAATTATACCATGACAAATAAACCTGCTCACATCATTCACTTACAACATTCTCAGGCAGAAATATTAATATGCATTATTTCTTTAACCTTTGGAAGAGCGATTAGAAACGTCCAAAGCATAAATAATTGGACCATTTACAGTGATTGACAGAACAGAAAAAGGAAAATGATCAGTGAGAACAATACATTTATGAAAACTAATGTTATATTGTCTAGATCGTCTCACATAGAGCCCATCAATCTTGAGCCCCTTCGCCCCTTTGCCAACCGTGGCAGGGGTTGGTGTGCTACTAAACATTACTAGGTTAGTGAAGTCATTATGTACTGGCTGCTAATCAGGACCAGAGCTGGAGGATGGAAATGCAACATAAAGTAGAGTACATATTTACAGCTGTGGTTTTAGGAAAAACTTATTTTCCCAGGCATACAGTCCTCCGTTAGTGCTACCTCTGAAGGAAGGAGATTTGATGAGATTTTCACACAATCCACCGTGCGTATTGGTGGAGCTCGGTGGTGGCGTACTCATTTGAAGTTGTTCAAACAAAATATGAGGGCTTATAGCATTTTCTAGAATGTAGCTCAGCTGCTTAGAAGTTTCACCATGTAGTTTCCCACTCCACAAAGTGCAGTTGGCTTGGCTATCTTCTAATCCGGCTAGCATAACATTCCCACTCACTTTGCTACATACTGTACAGTAAGCAGCAAATGGACAGCTGTGTACCAGTACATTTAGCAGGGCCTAGCTTTAGCACTTGGGAGAGAGTAGTCATGTTCATTATTTCACGGAAGGTTGCACTGCCTTTAATAAACACTGTGATTCTTACTGTTTGTGTTGGAACAGTCCGCATGAACATGTCAAAAGTTAAATTAAAATACAAAAAAAAGCATAAAAAGCATTCCCGAGCATTCATTTCACACATCAGCCACATCAGACTACTCGTGGCCTTTCAAGAGCCTTAATGTTTTTATCTTCTTCTCACAAATAGCAAATCGAAGCCTCACTCCACACACAATACAATACCACCACCTTGTCAGCTGAGGATTTAACACTAAACCCTTTGATTTGTATTTGTGTTGATGAGAAATAATATTTGACAATATATTTGACAAATTTGATATATTTGTCTTGAAACCATTTGGAGCTTTAAAGCTGCACTCCACATTTTTTCATTTTGTACGTTTGAAGTTTTTGTTTCTGTGTATTACTGTGTCTGTGGCATGCCATTATATGCTGAGAATGTTGCTACTCACTAACTCACCGGCTAATGGTGTTCAAACACATGCTATCTCTTCTCTAATGGCTATAGAGTGTCTCGCAACAAGGAACACTTGTCAGCTTCTGTTGTTACGCCACAGGAAGGATAAAACGGTGATTTAAAAAAAAAATACAATTGCGGATTGCAGTTCAAGTAGATAGATGCATTTAATACGATTTTGAGATTTTTCAGGTTTGATAAGGTGTACTAGTAATACAGTATATATCAGAGAGTAAGCATTGTCACCGTGGATCCACGTGAAAACTACTATGACAGGTTGCTATGTCTGTGTACCATTTGGCTGACGTGCAGCGGACACTGTTGCTACATGGAGGATAATAGTATTGGAAATTGGGCAGGCTGTGTCATTGTGTCACATAATTTAAAGTCAAAACCACACTGCTGTGTCCGGGCTCAAGTGAAACTAGCTCTGAGCTCTCCACTGGTTGCAGTTTAGCCAGGGCTTACTGTTCCTGCCAAGCAGCATCACTGTCCAAATCCCTGCTGAAAGATGGCTTTAAGTGATGAGCAGCAGAAGGCTCTCCCACAGAAAAGTCAGAGAAGTCAGAATTAAAAAGTGCTATACAGCTCTCCGGAAATAGGCTCCTTCTCCTAGCCTCCCCCTCCCCCCGTCCATCAATCCGCCCATCCCTCCCCAGCCTCTCAAGCTTAGTTAAAACGTCTCCACTTGCCAGTGTGTGTGTGTCTGCCTCTGTCACAGCCCTGTTTAGCATACAGACTCTGGCCTGCGCTGTGCCAGACTCACCTCTCTGGGTGCAGACGAAAAATGTTGAGGACAACCATTTTTTTTGTTTTTTTTTGTTTATGTCTGTCACTTTCCAAGGTTGGCAACAGAGGGTTGCAGTCAGAGTAGTTTAGCGAGACCAAGTGTTTAGCAAGCAAATCCCTCCAATCAACCACCGTGGCATCAGACCCATAGAGAGGCACTCCTGCTTGGCAGGGTTCACTTGTTTGTGCTGTGTTTGAATAAAAAACGTAGTACAGATGCCGTAAGAAACTGTTTCCCCTCAGAATAAGCAATTGGCTGCAGTACATATCTCAGAAAAAGCAATTGGCTGCAGTACATATCTGTTGACTCACTGCATTGTAATGTAATGTTTAATTTAAATAGTAAATAGAATACAATAATGCACATGATCCTGCCAAAGACGGTCAGCTCAATTCTCAGGCCCATTGACTGTGTATTGAGTGACAGCTCCCACACTCATAGTATGTCTAACCTGGAATAGATTGTAAATGAAGACATTTGTCAAAATGAATATGGGAATGGTTTTAGGATGATAGCTGTATTAAAAGTGTAAACTGTTACATTTCTTTCCGGGTACATTACAGGTGCATACATGTTTTGCGTAAATCATTTAGTTTCACATGTCTTTGTGATACCTTGTGGCATTATGTGAACCATTATGTGTGTTGCTATCAGTCTTTTTACGACAAGCATTTCATTTCATACTGTAACGTACAGCAAACATGGCTCCTTATTAATCTAATTGGCCAATAGTGTTCAAGCGCCTCGCCTGTGTTATGTGGTGTGTTTGGGGCGAGCGCTCTGTGCTATCTTTACCCAGCAGCTGTAGAACATGTCTCAAACCGGATAAAGAGTAGGCAGTGTTATGTAACACACAGGACGAATGAAATGGTGATTTTAAAAAGGTAAAACAGAATCATGGATTAATGGCTGATTGTAGTTTAAAAAGATAGATGCATTTTCTTACATTAGAAAGGCTATATCAAGGTAATATTGATCAGTATTTATAGTCTGTTATCTTGCTGGCTGTAGAAAGAGTCTCAGTAGGTGTTACCATCAATGATGCATACAGGTTTAACATATTAACTTGGCGGTTAAAGGTAAATCGTCAGACTGTTCATAACTTTATTGTTATGAAGCCAACTGTTAATGTTGAACGGGACAGTGTTTGGTGTGCAGAGAATGCTGCCTGCGGGTAATGGTGTAAATCATGGTGATCAACTCTGTAACTGATACACTTGTGTGATAACAGATGGTTACAGTGAGTGCCAAGCTGCTGTTTGTGTTTCTTCATAATATTCACATTCTGTTGTGTGTGATGAATTGTATGCAGGATTGTGATTGGCAGGTGGTCTGATAACCGAGCCTATATAGTTGAATTGGAGTAGAAAGTTCCGATACTTTCTTGCAGTGTCTTCACAAGTGTTGATCACTACAGCATCGCTGCATAACCGACTCTAGATGATCTGCCGTAGATTAGATGATGCGGTACAATGTCCTCGGTCCTCGAGCAGATCTTGTTGTTTTGCGTGGTGGAACAGATGCTAATCCACCGCCATCAGGCCAGAGGCTCTCGCTTCTGTTAGGACTTTTTGTTTTGGAACGTAACACAAAGCACACTGTGCTGACAGCAGTGTTGGACTTCAGCTAAACCTCGCCTGCGGTACAGTACAGTATACACTGTAAGTCCTTCACGTGAATAGAAATCCATGCGCTGCAGTCAGGATGGTCCTTTGGTCATGCCGCATGATGAAGACGCTCCATTGACTTGGTATGTGTTCTCAAGATGTTAATGGGCCCACTCTGTATTAAATTGCGTAGATAAAAAGATAAAAAGATAAAAAGACAACAGTTTGACGAACAGTACATAATGATGTAAAGAAGCTACAGTATAGGGAGGATTTAACAATGGTTCACCATTCCTCCAGGTTCTGCAATTTCCCATTAATTAGCACATATCTGGCACAGAATTAGGACATTTCTGGCACAGGTATACTATCCCACAGTTCACAGTTGAAGCGGATACACTGAAGAATCGGGTGAGATTGGCATTTTCAAACGGTGCTGTCCGTCAACAAGGAAACAATTGAAAGACCTTGCAGTAATAAAGCATTTGACCGGGGGCCACAGCAGTCAAGCAGTCATAAATGATTAGGTCTCCATCTCTTGGCCGTCGGCGCCCGGACCATAAGGACCGCTCGGCTCTGGCACGAGCCCTGTGCCGGGGCCGGGACCGCGGGCATGCTCGGCGTGACACAGCACATAAAAGTCCGTGTATTGTGTGCCGACTGCAGTGGGACACTGTCCAAGTGGGCCACAGTGTTGACGGCCACATGCGGGCCTGTCCCACTGACGGCATTCAGCGCCCAACAATGAATCTGTCTCATCCGCTTCCCCTCGTTGGCCATGACGAGCTGTGTGCCGCGGCGTGATCTCTGTCAACGGGGATTAGCGACCACTGACAGGGTTTCAAATGTACAGCAGCCAGCCATGTTGTGAGTGTGTGTGTGTGTGTGTGTGCGTGCGTGTGTGTGCGTGTGTGTGTGTGTGTGCGTGTGTGTGTGTGTGCGCGCCTGTCAGAAATGGCATCTGTGGGAGAATTCATGGGATGCATGAGTTTCCTCTTTAGGGACCGTCAGGAAAGTTGGTCAGGAGGGAAAATGTGGTACATACTGTACAATCCCAAATATTAAAGAATAAATGATTACGGTGTACTTCTTAACCGTCACGATGTCCTTCGGGTAAAAATGACCCAATAGCTCTTTATGGCAGCTAGAAGGCGCTAAACCTAATTCTACAGCTTACACAGACATATGATGTGCACTGCTGGCACAAGGTGTGTGTTTGAATCATACACCAAATACATAAAGATAATTAATAAATAAATAAATACACACCAATGACAATTAAAAACACACAAAATCATACAAAATCATCGCATAATTAAATATAATTAAGGACAACAGGAGGGTTAAGAGGGGGGTATGTCAGGAGACATATATGAGTGCAAGGTATTGTTCATAAAGGTTTTTGGACCTTTTAGTTATGCGTTTATTATGCATTCTGTTTACACTATGTTCTCAATGTTCTCAGTTGGACCACTAAACATAGCCACTCAGTCACTAATGTTAACACAACGCAATGTTAGCATTATTGTAGTGTTAACACTAACTACACAAACACTGGTGTGGATAGCAATAAACACTATAGCATATGGTAGATCACCATAAACAACAGCAAAACATATTTTATTGCATATTGTATTATACAGAAAACAGTAATTACTGAAGATGTATTTCCATTTAAAAACTAAAAATCATGTTTCCACCCCCCCAGAAGCTCATCAGGAGAGGGGGTGGGGTATCTACTCAGTCACATCTCCCATAAAATATTCAATCAAGGGCAATCTTCAATGATTAAAGGCATCACACTTTTGTTTATTTAATTACTTTGGAGGAAATTAAGCCCAGTTCTCATTTGTGATAGTGAATGCTTGGATTGCATTTCTTGTCCACGGACGCACAAAAAGAACAAAGTAATTATTGTAAATGAATCATTCTCAAGTTCGATTGGCGTCGAGGCTGCAGTGGCATGTGCTGTTGCCACCCCCAGCTCCTTAGCTCAACGCTGGTGGGACCGTACAGTTAGTCTAGTGACCTGCTATTTGATGCTTCCCCAACTCAGCACCATAAACTTTTTTGAACCTCTCGGCTCTAGATAGATTACCCTCAGACCCTCTCAGCCAGAAACA
The DNA here is from genome assembly GCA_027564795.1 of Aphredoderus sayanus. NCBI lineage: Eukaryota > Metazoa > Chordata > Actinopteri > Percopsiformes > Aphredoderidae > Aphredoderus > Aphredoderus sayanus. Next base: position 2,963 of record JAODUG010042457.1, on the reverse strand, counting down.
GAGAACTTCATCTTCATCTAACCCTCTTTTAACGTAACTCTAATAGGAGGTCCAGTCCTTTCAGTATATTCCCTCACCATCATTTGACAACCAAATTGCCTTTTGTTTTTTACATATACAGATATAATTTAAGTAATAGCAATATTATATAGGTGTCTTATTCCGGTAAACAGATTAACTGGAGCAATTATAGCTGACAATGATTAAACTATAATTAAATGTTTGTGTTATGGCTAAATTCTATCCAAGTTATTTTCTGAGCATGGAATGGACATTTGTGCTGACACTGGTCTGGCATACAGTATACAGTATATGCTTGGTGTCATTTTCTTTCAGAATCACTTCGGTGCATGCCATTAACCCCTATGAATGTGATGATGAATTTCATTAAAATGTTGTGGTGGTGGTTTCTAAATCAAGCACTGAAGCAGAGAGGAACTGGAATTTGCCCCTGGAAACTCACTCTATTCTGTTCCCAAGCTTCTGTGCCTACGAGCTGCCCTCAAACTGCTCAGTATTCAAAGGAAGAGAAATAAAAGCCTTATTTGCATTTTTTTGACACTGTAGGTTATTTCAGAAATACTGGTTGAATTGGTGTGGCCCCAGTAAATGGAATTGGGAGTTACGGTTGGTGGTGCTAAAACATTGACTGAAAAACATAAACCAATGTTGATTATATACAGTATGAGATTATATAATGGACATTATATTTGTTGTTCTTTTGATCAACAAGAGTACAAATAATGTTTTATTTATTAAAGCATATGCTTACTGACTATTTTCATAAAGAGGTAGAACATTTGTTCTATTAGAAATAAAAAGTTAAGTGCATAGAAAGGGATTTCTAAGCACACCAGAAAATGTTGTATACTACTAGAATCTTCACATTCATTGGCAGACAAAATTACTGCGTAATTGGCCACTGTGCAGATTGGGAAGTTATGCAATATACTGCATATGTACACAATAAACTATAGTTGATGTTCCTGGCTGGGTCAACATACTATTTACAAAGTAGCATAATGTGGGAAGGCATGCATGCTGGCTTTTTACCTTAGATTAAACCATTTAAAATTAAAATGCAGCCTATTTATATACTGTATATATGTAAATATTCACATCATGTTTCTGACATGATTTATTCTAAATTTAACAGCATGTTTCAGCTCGCGGCATTTCTCTTCCCATTCCCTCCACTTCTGCTGCTTATAATCATCATTTTCATCTCGCATCCGTAATAGGCCTACTCTAACTCTGGGCAACTTTCATAGTTTGCTAGTGGTTGTTAGGGTTTGTATATTGTTGTGAAGAGGTCCAGGTGAGAGTATAGAGGGTGGGTACACTTGTAAATAAATAGACAATGTTTCACACATTAAAACATTCCTATCCTACCCTAAGCTACACAAAACAAAACAAAGTACATTCAGACATTGCAATATAATGTAAATGTAGATATTTGTAGATAAACTATAGATAGATGTAGATCAAATACATGAATCAAGGATATAATACATTATGGAATCATAATCACAAAAAATAATCATAATGATCAAATAATTATTTCTTTATGACATTTAGCATATTGAATATTACCTCTGGAACCCCTTTAACCCTTGTGATGTCCTTTGGGTCAAAATGAACCAAATCACTATCTCTTTGTGGCAGATAGAGGGCACTAACCTTATTCTACAGCTTACAGAGACATACTGTATGATGAAAATGGTGTTTGTTTGAAACCCAAGGACAACAGGAGGGTTAAAAGGCACATAATTAAATAATTAATAAATAAATAAATACACTCGGCAATGAAAATTGAAAAACACACAAATCATACACAACCGATGCCGCCACCAAGTGGCCAAGTACGATATTATTAAGGACATCACAACGGATATATTTTGTTTGTTTGGTGTCTGGCTGGTTGCTGCTCTAAAGTACAGTAAGGTATACTTTTATAGGGTTTAAACACCTGAGATTACGATCCATAACATTTGCTGTGAGGATGTTATAATAATGTCGCATTTATACAGAGTTTACCCAATTATTAGGTTCACAAAGACGTGTTACGCTGGTACGCATGTGGTCTGAGCGTTGTCACGACGATGGGAGCGATTAGTTGAGTGTTGATGACATCGATGAAGGGCGAGGGTTAAAAAACATGGGCGGCGGACGGGACAATGACAACGCCACCAGGTTGAACACTTTCCGAGACGTCGCTTAGTGCCTCCCCCCACCCCCTCCCCCGCACTCCACCCTTCTATCACAGTGATGCTCGCCTCTCGTGCCCCCCCCCCCCTCCCCCCCAGAGCTCCCCCTGCACCTCCGCTCTCATTACAGACATTAGCTCTGTTCTGGCGCTGTGCCTTGGTGCCCTACATGCCACTTAATGGAGTCATTCCACACACACACACAACCACGGCGGCCCGCAATCCGTGTCTGGGAACGCCTAATTCAGCGCTTTTCTCCCGCCTGCTAAATTGCTCGTTAGAAAAGTTTAGTGCTGCAGTCCTGCTTTCGGAAGGGGGGGCTATACGCTTCTTGATATGAGCAACCGCTGACTGAAAGAGAGGAGTGCCGTGAAACACATGAAACATTAACGCAGGGTTGTCCGCCTGCGTTCTGCGTTTGCTCATTCACAGATTACATAACAGACGACGTAGTGATGCAGTAATACCATTCCAAGCAATATCTGATATGCCACGGAACTGAAAGAATTGCATAACTGTGCTATATGGAATTTAAAGGCACCTTCTCAATAATTTCCCCATTGTGTTTCTAGTGCCTCCACATATGTGGCCGTATGTGGTACGGCAAAATGAGAAAAAAAAGTATATATATTTGTTATATAAAAAACAAATGTTCGATAACCATTTTAGATCATTTGAATTACGAACGGATTGCAAACTGACAAATGCCAATCATGTCCAGGGTTACCCCACATATTTGATTTACTTATATATATA